>CAUYPK010027107.1:0-94648 GCA_963574355.1 Loris lydekkerianus
TAATTAGAGGGGCTGATAACCTCAGGCAAGTACCAGCTTTGACTGGCTCCTCAGCTCTCTCTGCCACCCTACTGTGAACTTTGGCTAGTTACAGTCATTTACATTGTGACTTTAAAATTTCTCTGCTGCTGAAATCACCATGGAATTTTGTAACCAAACAAAGTATGAAAATGGGAGGGCTCCAAATCTGGAAATTACTACCCAAATAAATTAACTGTAAAAGTCAACCCCTTGACCTGGAATATTAATCCCCTCAGTTAGTAAGACCACAAAATATCTAAAACCATTTCCTCCTGGTGCAGCTGCTCTCTTTCAAGCCTGCCCACTCCCTTCCCTGAGGGTATACTTTTGTATAATACTTTTGCTTTCAGTAAAAACACATTGTTTATTTGGATTATGTGATACATCTTGAAATTCTTTTCTGAAAGTAACAAGAACTTGGAGAAACCTCCATTCATAGTCCAAGAACAAAGGTGGCAGTAAAGTCTCTGGGCAAAAGAAGTGTTACTTGGAGCAGAGGTAAGCAGAACCACTGTTATTTGTTAAAGGGGGGGGGGGGCCTTGGTGTGTGCCTCACCTTCTGGGGGCAAGACATGACTGCAAGAGGGACTTTACCTAACAATTGCAATCAGTGTAACCTGGCTTATTGTACCCTCAATGAATCCCCAACAATAAAATAATAAAATAAAATAAAATAAAATAGTTCAACCAAGTAAAAGAGATGTTGACATATAAATACCAAATATGAGAAATGAGTGTGTGACACAAATATACTTTCATATGCTGAATCAGAAGGATGAAATAAAAAAGATGTACAGGAGTTTATAAAACAACTGGAGTGGTGGCGAGCCAGACTAAGGAAATGGCACCTACTAAGGCATGCCAGTCCAAAGTAGAACTGCCCTGTAGGCCAGAGATGAGAATGGATGGATAGAGTCAAACTGAGAGTGGCTTCATATTCTATCTTAATACTATAACTCAGGGACTCCCGCTTTTTTATTACTTCTTGTTGTGGCAAAATAGGCATGACAGTTCAGTAGCATTAAGTATATTCCCATTGTTGTGCAACCATTATCACCTGTTTCCAGAACTTTTTCATCTTCCTAAACTGAAACTCTGTATGTATTAAATAATAATCCCCCACCCCCAGCTACTGGTAACCAGTATTCTACCTTTAGTCTCCATGAATTTGACTACTCTATAGTGGAATCAAGCAGTGTTTGTTCTTATATGCCTAGCTTATATCAGTTAGCATAAAATCTTCGATATTCATCCATGTTGTAGCATGTGGCAGAATTTTATCCCCATTGTTTTGATTGTGTCAAGTTAAACTATTCCGAGCATATAGCTCTAATACATATGTAGTATACACATTATGAATCATGCACAAAAATAAATATTTTGAAACAGTGAGACTGCAAAATAAACATTTTATCTTCTCACAATGGGTTGTCTTGAATAACCCCTCAGATATATGCATCCCATCTTTGAGTACTATTGCTATAGAATTGGAAAAGCATTGAGGAGTATTAAGCAAAGGAACAATGTGGTTTGACACTGTGACCCAGATTTTCATCAAGCATCCTCCTCAAGTTGTGTGCTCTGTAGTTAGCAATGACAAGTAGTTTTCAAAGACTAGACAATTCAGTTTTGTATTTTCAAAGGAGAATATGCCAGTGATTCTATGAAGTATAGTCTTCATTCAGGGCAACTACACTTTTCTAACTTTATGTACATAAAACACTTTGTTGATAAGTGTAAAATATCATAGGTACTGAAAGACATGTGTCGGTCACTATTTACTTCAAGATTGCAGATGAATGTACTAGTAGAACTTAAGGGTTTGTTAATTTTTTTAAGCATTGTTCAAAAGTTCATCAAAATCAGCCAATTCCTGAAGAACAAACCGTAAAATGGGTCCTACTACCACACACAAGGGTTAGAACAATGGCGACTGCACGGTGGTTGAAAAAGAATTGACTTCAGGGCCTGGTGTGCTGGTTCTCCCCTGTAATCCCAGCACTCTTGGAGGCAGAGGCAGGTGGATTGCTTGAGTTCAGGCCTGACCAAGAATGAGACCCCATCTCTAAAACTAGCCAGGCGTTGTGGCAGATGCCTGTAGTCCCAGCTAATTGGGACACTGCAGCAAGAGGATCACTTAAGCCCAGGAGTTTGAGGTTTCTGTGAGCTATGACACCATGGCACACTAGCAGGGTGACAAAGTGAGACTCTGGCTCAAAATAAATAAATAAATAAATAAATAAATAAATAAATAAATAAATAAATAAAACCAGAAAAAGAAAAAGAAAAGAAAAGAAAGCAACGTAAGAGGAAAGAAAAGAAAGCATTGGCTCGGTGCTCATAGCTCAGTGAGTAGGGCAAAGGCCGCATACACCCAGGCTGGCGGGTTCAAGCCGGGCCTGGGCCTACTAAACAATAATGACAACTGCAACCGAAAATAGCCAAGCATTGTGGTGGGCACCTGAAGTCCCAGCTACTCAGGAGGCTGAGGCAAAAGAATCACTTAAGCCTAAGAGTTTGAGGTTGCTGTGAGCTGTGATGCTACTGCACTCTTCTGAGGACACCACAGTGAGACTTTGCCTCAAAAAAAAAAAAAGAAAGAAAGAAAGAAAGAAAGCATTGATGTCAGTAAAGCTCTAACTTCACTACTTAGTAGCTGTATAAATACTAGGCAAGTGCCTATACTTTTCTTAACCTTAGTTTTATTTTAAATATGTGACAGTACATGAAATGACGTAAGGCACCTAGTGCCTAGTAGACGCGCTCAGTTGGTGTTTGTCCCATCTCTTTCATTTATGAATTCCCCAAACAGAAAAAAGCTGTGTTATTACTTTCTTCTATGTACTAGGACATGTTTAATCTCCTGTCTGGAATGCCCTGTGCCCCTAAAAAGTCCTAATTAGATTTCAAGTTTCAAATTTCAATGTTTCTTTAGCATTTTGGAGGTACAATTAAGCTCTTTCTTATCATAGTTCATGTATTGCTTAATTTATGTCTCTAACAATAGTAACCACTTAATACATGGTGAATGCTGTGGTGGGCTAACTAGTCCCCATTCCTTTAAGGAGTGCCACCAGCAGACAGGCTCCTCTTTAGGAGATGTCTTGGATAGGACCACCTCTCAATTCATGCCTCTGTCCTCTGCCCCCTGGCTTCATCCAGTAGCCTCAAGGGTAATATAAGGCCCAGGTCCTCCACAAAACTAAGGGCAACTCTAAAGGATCATTCATCTTCCGAATTCCCCTCTGAGTTGGCTGTGACTTCTGTTGAGACTGCATTACCACTCAACCTCTCCCTCTGCCTAGTTCTAGGGCTTTTCTTGTCTTCCTTGGTGGAGATCACAGAATGTTGCTTAAAAACCTCCTGCACCCTAAACTCTGTCTCATAATCTGCAACCCAGGAACCCTACCTGCAGAGTACCTCAGGCACTTGTCTCATTATAGTTATTTATTCACTGCCTGTCTCACTCAATGGGCTGGGTTTGCTTCTGATTTTTTAAAATATTCCTAGGGCCTAGTCAATACCTGGTACATATGAGCATCTAGCAAATGTTTGTTGAATAAATTAATTAAAAATGAGATCCTATTTTATTTGGCTAGGAAATTCTTTCTATTTCTTGTCTAATTAAATTTATTTATTTATATATTTTTCTCTCTTTACAAAAAAAGAATGTAGAGCAGTTGATATGAAAGTTGGCTGTCATCATATAGGGGAGAAATGGGAATGACAGAATTACAAAAGCAAATATAACAATTATAAGGATCAATTTAGTTGTAATTAGTCATTGAATATTTTTTAAACATTCGATAAGCAGTCACTGAGCTGAGCATCTACCATATGTGGAGACCTCAATGATGAGAATCCATACTTGCAAAGATTTGGGAGAAATAACTTTTAGGTACAGAAAAGAGCTAAAATAAAGGCCAGGAAACAAATAAAAATTTGACTCTAAACTCCTGGAAGCTAAGGATAGTAAACGGCTTTTTTTTTTTTTTAAATTTGGGAGGGGGTCATGTTCTCATTCTTAAGGGAGTTAAAGTTTTTTCTTGAATAAAATCTGGATGGTACTGAGAGAGGTAAACAATGCATTCATTTCACACCAGATACAGACAAGAGAATCTGCAATGACATTTTGTAGTAGCGCTGGAGACCTGACATTAAGAGATATTCAAGAAAGGCAATTTTTGTGAGGGGCTACAATGATTCAGAATACTTAGAGAAGTAGCTTTGATGATATGGCCTGTGAGTTTTCTTCTTTCAGAGCTGGATGGCAGGCAGTGTATGATTGCATTGTTGAAGTTACTTGCAGTATTCATTTTTTTTCTCTGACTCATTAATCAAGAAAGAAATTGTTCAGAACAACCTTGGACAAAGGCTTTTAATCATAACACTCTATTTTCCTGCTGCATTTAAGTTAGACAACTCACATTTTTGACTGGCTTCATACAAATTCTATGGAAATATCACCTACCCAGATAAAGATTTGCTTGCTTTCAGCATATAATTCCATTATTTTCATTGGCACATGTATTCTTCCTTCCTCCCACCCCCATTGCTATAGAGTAGGGTTCTCAGTGTTTGAGATTATATATTAGGTTTTATTGAGATGCAAATAAATGACAACATACATAAAATTAAAGTTGAGTGTCAATGTCAAGATAATTAATGAAGTAGGTGATGGAAATCAATAAGCTATTAATAGAAGGCAGATTTGCCCAGCCTACCTTTGTCATTTTATTCCCTGACAAACAACAACAATAAATTAAGTTATTATTAAACAGCAACACTTTGGCAGGCACATGTCATAATAATTTGAAGGAAGAATGTATGTTCCAAAGTGAAAAACAGTGGGTCAAGCTTGCAAGAAAACCATGTGTATAAAATACCTATGGGGTCAATTAATTAGATGCATTATATTTTGCAAATAAAGTACCTGAGTTTCCAGACCCAAACTTTACCACCTATGTTTTACAACTACAACTGAAAAAACTTTTGAGGTGATAAGGTGTTGGGATTGTGTGTGAAAGCCTCTGGCTAGCAAAGTTTCTAGGAGAGGATGGATAACACTAAATCACTCCTTTCCTTCCCTCTTACAGGCAGTCCCTGTGTTATGAAGGATATAGGTTCTGCAGGTTTTCCTTAAGCTCAATTTGTATGTAAGTTCGAATAGGCATGTTTAGCTACCCTTTGTGTGAGTTGTACGCAAGTCAGACGTTTGTAACTTTGGGACTGCCTGTACTTTTTGCAACCTACCTAGAAGAAGGGCTGTATCCTGAAAGTAGATTATAGCTCCAAACCAGTCATTGGTGCTCCCTTCATGAGACCTGGAGCAAGAATACAAATGGAGGCCAGCATACCACGTCTACTTACCTAAAAGTTATCAATCAAGCTGGCAAATGGGTAAATAAAATGTGCTATATCCTTCCATCTTGATAAATATACCTGCATACTGATCTGGAAGGTCAAGTTTTGATTTATATTTCTCAGGTCCTTTGGAGTTTCATGCCAAAATTTGGAAGGGGAGCATGGTACATACTCACTCCCTACCCCAGCTCTGAGCCCTGTACCCCTACACTTCTTTCTACCAGCTCTCCCTCACAAAGGAGCCTGGAAGGCATGGTCGGAAGAGTTCAACATGGTCAAGCTCCAGAAACACCCCTATAATCACTTGCCCCACAGTCTGCCCTTGAGGGAATGGGTTAGGAAGAGTTCCAAGCAGACCTTCCTGTCATGATTTGGGCTATTGAACAGAAAATTCCATGGTCCCAATATTAGTGTAGAAGTCACAAATAGGCTGTAACTTTGAGTCTTGCTACATTTTGTGGATGATACTGCTTACAAGTTTAGCAATTCTTGAGCCAATTCTACTTTTACCAGGAAATCAATTCCCACAGAAATACTGAAGTTAATATGATTATGGCACCAAGAAAAAGTAATTCTATAAATAGTGTTTTGTTGTTTTTTTTTTCAGTAGCAACAGAAACAAAAATGAATATAGCTTGGGTACTTTTCTGTGTCCCTTCTTTTCTCCCCCAGTATTATTATTTTAAGGTACATTTCTATTCATCATTAGACATGCTTGATCTCTTTCTCCCCCCTTTCCTCTAGCCTTCCTTTCTTTTATTCTTCCCCCTTTCTTGATTTTTCATTTTATGTTTTGATAAATCTGTAATTTTTGTGAACAAAATAAAGCACAACTAGTAGTTGTATCTGCTGCCTTTGAACAAGTTACATCCGAAGTCACATCAGTCAAATACAGGAGGAATAAATTTGCCTATCACAATGTAGTAGCACCAAAATAGCTCACACTTTCTTAATTCCTGTGACTCACACTTTAACACAAATCATTCTAAAACCTACAAGATGCCTCTACTAAAAAAAAAAAGAAAGAAAAGAAAGATATCATGCTTCATGTTGGTGTTTATGCATACAATGAGATTGTTTTTATTTATTTTTCTTTTTTTTATTAAATCATAGCTGTGTACATTGATATGATCATGGGGCATCATATACTAGGTTAATGAGATTGTTTTTAAAGTGCTTTGCCTTTGTAAAGCTTTGCCCTTCAAACTGACACACCTATTTGTATTGGTGTCACATTTCTAATTTAGGTATTTCTCATTTTACTAAAGGGTATATAGAAGCAGGTAAAGAGGAACAAGCTAGTCAATACTCAAAAGAACAGAGAGGAATAAAAAATATTTGTAGCACTGAGATGGACACACAAACAGCTGGACAATTCATCTTATCCCACCCTTCATTAGACCTTGAACAAAATCAACAAATCTTTCAGTGTTAAAAATTCCTGTTCACTTGCAGATTATAGTTCAAAAAACAAATGGTCTCATATTCTTATCAAGTCTAACTTATTATTGGAACAGTTGTCCCCATACTACACAGTATGTTATTTTATACAAAGGTTATGCAATGGGGTGGTTTGTTATTACCTCAATAGTAAGAACATGGCAGGATTTAATAAAGATAATCAATTCTTTCTTAATGAGAAATACAATAGCCTTTGCAAAAAGAGACCCACAAAAGTACTATGAATTGGAGATAAGGTTTTAGCCTTGTGTTCCCAGGCACTGTAGTGGCATTTTATCCATTCACTCTCATTGTTTTATCTGCTGCTGGGTAAACAAAAATATGCATTGGCCAAAAAATTAATCAGAGGCTTAGTTGATCATGAAAGATAAATGTAACTACCCCACTGTCTTGGCAGTTAGGGCTGCTATAACAAATATACCATAAACTGGGTGGTTTAAACAGCAAACATTTATTTCTCACAGTTCTCCAGCAAACCACTTCCTGGTTTCCCACGGTAGCCTTCTTGTATCCTGACACCAGGGAGACTAGAGAGAAATTAACTCTCTCATACCTTTTCTTATAAAAGCACTGATCCCTTTAATGAGAAGTCTACCCTCATGACCTAATTACCTCCCAAAGGCTCCACCTCCTAATATTAGCACATTGAGAAGTAGACTTCAACATATGAATTTTGGAGAGACACAAACATTCAGTCCACAGTACTCAGACTGAAAGGAAAACTGATGCCAATAATATTTATCAAAGGAGACTATTGGATGTTATCAAAGTTTCAATAAGAAAGTTTAATCATCACAGAAATATATCTCGAATATAAACACACCTGTATCCACATACTGGAAATGATAGTTATTTGCATACGCACAGATACACTTTTGTATAACTACTTAAATGAGGCACATTTCTAATGTAGAGTTTACATACATAATCATATACAAAATCTTTGAGTTTTTAGGGCTTAGCCTCTAAATTTGACCTATTTAGATCATCTCTATGTTCCCAGTAATGGCAATGGGGAGCTTGGAGTCTGGGCACAGCTAGCTCTCGTCGTTTGTTATGAAGGGAAGAAAAGTAAGTGAGGTTTGATCACTGTGTGCTCTGAAGGGTAAAGGTGGGAATGACTTAGGCTTCCTCTATGAATTACTTGTTATATAAGCAACTCTGTACATTTTAATCTCTGATATGTTTATTTTACTGAAGGTAAAACATTTTATTAGCAAAAATGTGTCCTCACATTTGTAGATACAGATATACAAAGGCCCTTATTTGGTCTGCCTTCACACCAATTTCCTACTTAGGCCTGATGCTCCAAGTCATTCACTCTATTGCACAATTATTGAGCACGTACCGCAAAATGGCACAACTAGCAAGATAGGGTCTCCTTCATGAAGTATGGGAGGGGAGTGAGAAACAAGAGAGTAAGAGCCAGTAATAGATGATAAATAAGAAAACAATGTGATTTCAGACAGAGCTAAGTACAGTGAAATTAAGTGCCCTTCTCTTCTCATCCTATACCGTCCCCCACTCTACCTTACCACCTCTTACAGGCAATGTTTGCTGACAACCTCCTCTACCCAGTCCCAATTCTAATTTCCTCCTTTTGTGGACCCACTGATCCTACCTCTACTTCTGTCATACCACTTTATTGCATTTGTTTGTATACTTGTCTTATCTTTCCCAATCAGACTCTGAGTCTTTTTGCAGTAAAGGTTGGGTGTATTTTCTTAATAATTTTGTAGTTGTAATTCCTGGCACATATTCTGTTTTTGCTCTTTGTCATAAACTCTGAGACATACTGTATAACATTCAATAAATGCCACTTTTACCAAATGTGTATGACTTTAAAATTTGCATTCTTTCTAATAAATCTATTTCCCTGAGAAAAATTAATTTGAAAGAAACAACATACAACATACTCAATTGGTGCTGAATTAATCTGTTTGAGGAGTGAAGGAGCCTAAGAGTAGAAGCCTGTATATTATTATATCCTATTGACTTGAGGCTTTGTAGGAATGACTGTGTTGATGTGATCATAGTCTTCTACAAAAGTTCTAGGCTGTCCTCATTAGAGCCATGTTCTATTATTCTAATTCAATCTCTCTCTCTCTCTTTTTTTTTGAGACAGAGTCTGACTTTGTTGCCCTTGGTAGAGTGCTGTAGTGTCACAGCTCACAGCTCACAGCAACCTCAAACTCTTGGGCTCAAGCAATTCTCTTGCCTCAACCTCCCAAGGAGCTGGGATTATAGGTGCCTGCCAAAATGCCCAGCTCTTTTTTTTGTTGCAGTTGTCATTATTGTTTAGCAGGCCCAGGCCAGGTTTAAACCCTGCCTCAGTGTATATGGTCGGCGCCCTAACCACTGAGCTACGGGCGCCAATCCCTAATCCAATAGCTCTTACCCCGCGTACCATATTAAACATTATTATAACTTAGGATCCACATTTAAGTGATGTGAGAAATTGAATGGAACAGAAGATTGTGTAGTGGAGTTGGGAGGCAAGCTCAGGGGCACCAAAAAAGATCTTATATTTTTCAGAACCCAGAGAACTTGTTTCCAGAAAGAGTTAGAATAATTTGAGAACTGTGGAGGTGCTGGAATTTCCTGTATTTGAGAGCACTGTGATCTTAATATGGCTTCAGGCCATGGATCCCAGGGCTCTGACCAGCCTATGTCCTTATTCTGTGCCTCCCAAGGGCTACCAATTCCTGAGAAAACTGAGGTTCTTGGCATTTCAATAATAAAGAGCTTCTTATGATGATCTAGGACATATCTGCATGATAAGGAGTAGCATAAAAGCCAGAGTGCTAACCCACAGCTTTGAACACTAATGAGAAAATGCTTCCCATTTTTACCAAAGAGGTTATAATAGAACACGCTAAAAACACTATTAGGCATAAGTACCACTGAAGGTGATTTTGTTTATTTACTTGTGATTTTATTTATTTATTTATATTATTTATATTTATTGCAGTTTTTGGCCAGGGCCAGGTTTGAACCTGCCACCTCTGGTATATGGGGCCAGTGCCCCACTCCTTGAGCCACAGGGCCCACCCTACAGTATTTATATTTGAAGGTAGATCTCATTTTGTCACCCAGGCTGGAGTGCAGTGGCATTATCATAGCTCACTATAACTCAAACTCCTGGGCTCATGGGATCCTCCTGCCTCAGATTCCCAAGTAGCTGAGACTATAGGCATGCACCACCATGCCTGGCTAATTTTTAAAGTTTTTATTTAGAGACAGGGTCTCATTATATTGTCTAGACAGGGCTCTAGCTCCTGGCCTCAAGCCATTCTCCTGCCTAGGCCTCCCAGAGTGTTGGAGTTACAGGCATTACCCACCAGGCCTGGCTAGGAGTTGGATTTTATTAAGAGTTACATCGAAAAATGTTGCCTATCAAGAGGCCAGACTATCTTTATTGCTTTGTGCCCCTCTATCTTCCCTGGCGATTTGTCTCAAACACAGACAGTTCTGTGAGCATGTTTAACTCCTGAGACTAGCCTTCCACTTTCACGACAGAACCCAGCAGAGCAGGGGAAAGCCACATGAAGTGTATAAGAAGACTGAGATCTTCCCTCAAAGTTACCAGCACACACCTGCAACATTTTGTAGCCATGGACTTATTTTTTAGGTAATTTTAGGAAATGAGTAGCAAAAATATGTGAGTAGCAAAAATTATTTTCTATTTTTATTTTGCTAATGGAAAATCTGAATCAGAAAGATGCTGAAGTAGTGAAACTCAGAAGAAATGTTGTTAGGGGTAAAGCAATGGACTTTTCCTGTATTTTTAGATGAGATCTTATTATTAAAGGGCAAAAAAAGAGTTGAAAAAGATTAATAAGGTATAAAAATTTGTAATAATAGAGGGCAAGTCCTATTTCATCATTGTGATACCTACTATTCCTAACATCCAAAATAATTATTATTTATTGAACATACACCCTGTGTCAGCTAATATACTAGCACTTTCATGTAATTTTCTAATTTCATTCTGTCAATACTATGTGGTAAGTATCATTAGTTCCACTGCCAATGATAGGGAAATTAAGGCTTAGAAATTTAAAGTAATTTGCTCAAATTCTTATTGAAATAGTAAGTTGAAAAGCCAGGATTGGGAAACCAAATGTGTATGACTTTAAAATTTGCATTCTTTCCAATGTATTCATTGCCTTGAGAAAAGTTAATTTCAAAGATCAAACAACTTCCTTCATTAAAAAGTTTTTTAAAAAATAAGACTCGTGCTGCACTTCAGTGCTGAGCTGCCAGAAATTTTTTTAGACATTAACTCATAATAATCATTTTTAAAGATTTAATTTAAATTCATTTGACTTAATTAATTGGCATGATCAAGTCTAAGCCATTTATGAGGAAAGAGATTGGCTAAGTGCAAGCATGTCCCATTGGTCTTTCTAACCTCATCATAGGTTTTAAGTCTAACGGTAGGATGATGAGAATTCAAACACATTGTGCTAAAAAGCAGGAGAGGCAAGTTCTGGAAGATCACATAACAAGTACTACATTAGAGGCTTAAAATGTGGCCCATTATCAACATCACATGAAATTTTACTAGAACAAGTGACCTTCAAGAGACAGGGAGGGAGAACAGAGCCAGGAAGTGGAAGGGATAGAAGAAATACTGGACCTGAAACAGAGGACACGCTGTAAGAACCGTGCCAAATTATCTTAAGACCATTACAAGATAAACTGAAGTCATTTCCTCAAAAGTCATTCAACATAAGCATGCTAAATATTTTTTTACCATATTTGGGTGTTATTTGATTCACACTAAGAGAATGATCACCTGTGTGATTTTTAGCAAATTCTGTTATATCATCCCACTGGCTATATATAACATTCCTTATTTTTCATAGACATGATTAGAATTTCACGCCTCCAGTCGAGTTAAGCACCATCACAGTTGAGTAGAATTACTTGGATGGATCTCATAGTGTGATATCTCCTACATAACTATTGAGGTAAACTATCTTCTCTAAGTTTCTGAATCATTTGCTCTCTCCTGCTTCCCAATTCTTAAATTGGGTAGGAAAGGGAGAAAAAAAAGAGGAAGGTAGATGAAAAATATTACCTTCACTAAAGGGAGGGAAATAAACAACCCAACAGTATTAAGAGTAACTCAGAGTTGGCTCTTAAAGTATTGAATCATATAATAACATTTTCTATAATTTACAAGTCCCATTTTCTCTCTCTCTCTCTCTCTCTCTCTCTCTCTCTCTCTCTCTCTCTCTCTCTCTCTCTGTGAAGAAGTGGCATTTGATTTTCTCCTCTGCCTTGAGTATTTCCTTTGCAAATGGAAGAATAGCAGAAACAGAGCTGAGTGTAGGGCAACATGGGACAAGTGATTTCTTTTTGGTTACCTTGTAGTTTCTGGTTGTATTCTGTTCTGTCAGACTGGCTCCTCCTCAAGGCACCAGAGTGGTCCCCAGAAACACTGCTCTCAACCATAGTGTCAGTCTTCCTTCTCTCCAGCATATAGAGTCTGGGCCTCAAGAAGGTCAGATTCTTTTTCTTGGTGCCCATGTTTTCTTTCCCAGTGGCTTCTTTGGGCTCCATCTGAGGCAAAGATAAACTTTAGGCTTGCAGGCAAAGGCTGACTGCTAAGGTGCCTTGGGGTGAGGGTTAAAGCTACTAGAGTGATGGGTTTATCTGCCCCTTTCTAACTAGACTGCTTCACTCCAGGGTACCTGGCTGTGACTGCTACCTGTATGGGAGTCCCAGGGCTCCACCCTATGAGGTCATTCTTTTTTATACCTAGAATCCAATAGGGGAAGCTGCCACCTGTTACCTGAGAGACTTGCAGCACAGAGGTAGGCAAAGCAGGGACTGTGCTGTCACATGCTACTCAAGCAAACAAAAATCCCATTGTGTAGGGTGAGCGCTGGGGGTTGGGGGAAGAGGAAACTGAACAAGGTGAGGCAGGGAGGAAGTACACACCAGCGTAACCTGCAGTGTATGGTTTAATGTGTGCCTATGGGTGTGTATAGGTGCGCTCAGGACACTGCCTTGCGGTCTGCTGGCTGAAGGCAGACCGGGCTTTGTGTGTGGTTTTGGGCTTTAGTTACTCCCCTGTGACTCTCCCAGAGTCAGTGCAAGGCTATGAGAATTTGCCTTTGCATCGCAAGCTGAGTACAGAATCATTTTTAATGATTACTGTGTGCACTTGGAGTAATGCACCCACATTTAAACATTGCACATTCAGAGATTATTTACTAAAAACATACTTGCCAAACCCTGATTCACATTCCTGAGACCAGGAGAATTCACATCTCAGAGGGATCTGGCAGCAGGCAAGTGGAAGGGAGTGTCCATGGAGGCCTAGAGCCTATTTTGGATTTCTCCCTCTCCATGCTGCCTGGGCCTGAAATTATTCCTTTCAGGACCCATCCTGTCCTTCAGTGCTCTGGTCCTTAGGTAAATAAGCACTGTGTCAGAGTTTGATGGCTGTAAGATCTTTTTCTGTCCCTTTCACAGATGGTATCAGAAAAGGACAGTTAGCCTTGGGAATACAGAGAAGGAAAACTGAAACTGATGAGGCACATAATAAGTAGGAAGGATAGAGAGCCAGCGCTGAGAGAGAAAAAGGCAAACAGTGATGGGCTTTTCATTCATTTCTGTGAAGTTGTTTTTCCTCTTATTTACCGAGATCTCCCAAGGGGGAAACGCTCAGAAGCTTTGGGAGTGTGCTGAGGATGTGTGTGCCCTTGTTAAGAACAAGAGAGGCCCTCAGGAGGAAAACAGATTGCCTTTGATTGTAAAGGACCCCCAGATTCAGCTATCGCTGCCCACTCTGAGTCTTGGGTAACTCCCTTTAGACAGGATTTATAAGTGAGGAAAAAGAGACAAAAATCTTTTTCCCAGCTCAGGATGTGTGGGCTGAATACAATTTGCATAATTACCTTGAGAGATAAATGACAAATCTTCTTTTACTATAGAGACATCTATATATAGCTTGGCATAGTGAATGGCTTTTATTTAAATGATTGATAGTCTTTTTTAACAAACCTTTCCAAATGTATTTAATAACTACTTCCAAAAGCATATTTACCTCTAAGATGCAAAATGAGCTTTTTGGATTTATGTTAAAAAATATCTCAATTGTTTTCTAATATTACATATGTATGTATACATATATATTTTTTTTTTACCTGATAACTACCAAGTACATATTATTTATAGTGCCACTGTAAAATTGTGCAATTAAAACTACAGAATTTATTGGAAATAAGAGGTTTAGGGATACAGCACTCAGAAACGTTGTCAGTGGCCCATAAAAACAGATAGAAACCTAATAAAAATGGCAGCATGGTTTTATACATGATAAATGTTTAAGAAATACATAAATGCTACATAAATATGCCCCTTTATCTTGAAAAAGACCTGGCATCTGCTTGTGGATGGACTTCAGACATACCATAGCTTACGAGTGCAGAAGCATCATTTGGAATCAGAAGGAAATGTATAACACCACATGTGGATGAGCATAGCTCGTAACACAGGCAGTAAACTGAGATCAGTGGTAATGTTTGAGAGGTGTGTGTATGTTAAGTTTGTGTATTATTATCCAGCTCAGGTCATCTGGATATGGTTTTCTGCATTCACATAAAAGCAAATATGAAATTGTGTTATGTTCAAACAGTTTCCTAATACATCAATATTGTTGAAACAAATTTGTGTTTTCAAAACAAGCATTAAGGCAGAACTTACTGTAGTAGCTTTAATATATAGTCCTGCATTGCTTAACAATGTGGATACACCGTACACTCTGAGCAATGTGTCATTAGGCGAGGTTGTCGTGCGATCATCATAGAGTGTACTTGCACAAACCTAGGTGGTGTAGCCCACTGCACAAGCACAGCCTATTGGAACAGCCTATTGCTTTTATGCTACAAACCTGTTCGGCATGTTACTGTACTGAATACTGTAGGTGAATGTAACACAGTAATGGTAAGTAAGTGTCTTAGTCCATTACATGTCACCCGTAAAGGAAATATCTGAGACTGAGTTATTTATAAAGAAAAGAGATTTATTTGGCTTGTGGTTCTGCAGGTTGTACAAGAAGCATGGGGCCTGAGTCTGCTTCCGGTGGGTGCTTCAGGGAACCTCCACTCATGGAGGAAGGCACAGGGGGAGCAATAAAGTCACATGATGAGAGAAGCAAGAGAAGGAGGAGGGCAGAGGCTCCTTAGAAAACCAGCTCTCCTGTGAACTAATGAAGCAAGAACTCACTATCGCTGAGAGTGCGCTATGTTCGTGAGGAAGCTGCTCCCATCACCCAGCCTCCTCCCACCAGCCCCACTGATCTGATCTCCAACACTGGGGATCAGATTTTAACATGAGATTTGAAGGAGCCAGACATCCAAACCATCTTAGTACTTATGTATCTAAACATACCTTAACACAGCGGAGATACAGTAAAAATACAGTATTATGATCTTATGGGACCTGTCGTATGTGCAGCCTGTCACTGACTGAAACACCGTTATGCAGCATATGACTGCACTTTTTACTTTGAACAGTTATGAAGATACACAGCATAGCTACCATGAGTTCAGTGGTAAACATGTATCTTATTTATTCATAATAGTTTCTATGTAAACTCTAAAAATAATTTCAAAACTACCTTTTATTCAATCAATGAATGAGGCAGACACTGTTAGTAGCTTACTCAATCTTCTTTCCTCTTACCCTCTATCCTCATGCCATTTCTTGCCACCAGAACCATTATTTTATTTGAGACAGTATCAGGCTTGGGCCAATTAATTATAATTTTGTTCTCTATTTTTCCAACTCCCTTGCTGCTAGAGGTGGCCATGTATCCCCAGTCTTGACAAATGGGATCTCAATAGCAGTCTGCTAAAATAAGAGGTAGAATTTTAATTCTGGGAAAGCTTCTGCTTCTTTAACAAAGGGGGAAGTTACAGCTGGCTTCAATCTTCCCTCTTTTTCTAGATTTAATCATAGGTATAATGCAAGAAGGAGTCACAGCCATCTGTGAGAAAAGACTAAAAGATCTGTGGGCTCTGATATCATTGAGTTACACAACTAACACCAGCAGCCATAACTCTTATAACTGCTTGTTATAAGAGTAAAATAAACCTCTCTCCACAAAGCTGTTGTTGGTTGGAGTTCTTATGAATACATTTCTAACAGATTTAACAGACAATGCTTAGCATATATGCAGATTCACAATTCTCTTGCTTAATTAATTCCTTGACATTTCTTAAGCCAGTGTGTTTAGAATCACAAGCAGAAAACATAATTTCATTTTGGTAGAAGTGAGAACAGCCAGATCAGAGAGATCTTGAGCATTTTCGTACAGAGGCACCTTGCCAGGGAATCAGTGATACTGAAGAAGTGACGCCTCTTAGCTGTCTATGTCAATGTATATGCCTTTAAAAGTACAAAAATATTTCAAAATGGGGAGTTATATGAATAAAATACTGACATTAAGACATAAATATGATATTTATAATAAGACAAAAATAAATATATTTTATTTGAATAGGAAAGCAGTTCCTCATTCATTATTAGAAAAGCACTAGACCAGTGAATTCTCAACTGGCGTGCCTGGAAAAATTTTAAAATCATTATTAAATTATTTTCAAAAGAAGCTCAAAGCACAGTAAGTATATTCCTTTTTCTACTCTTTGTTTTTTTTTTGTCTTTTTTTTTTTCTTTTGATCAACATAATTTAAGTGTGCCACAGAGGTTAAACTATAGGTTCAAGTGTGCCAGGAAACAAAAAGGTTGAGAAACACTAGACTAGACAGCAACTGCAAGACTCAGTTTTAATCTTGGCTATGGTACATCAGCTTCATGACATTACAACCAAGATAATCTCTGTGTCCCACTTTTGTGATTAGTAAAATGTAAGGGAGATTAGTCATTAGTGCTATTCATTGAATATTTTCGGTTCTCCATTTAGGCACGTGGACTACATTGCCCTGTACCCTTTCAATTTATGCATGACCATGAAACTTGCTTTGGCCAAAAAATTAATTAAAAGTGATGTACGTCACTCAGGGGGAAAGTATTAAGAGTATAGTGTATGTTTTGCTGTAGCTTTCTTTCCTTTATCCATGGGACTGGCAAAATTCTAGGCAGTGGCTGCTGTTTTTAGGATGAGTCTTGGATGTAGATGACTCAGAGCAGAGCTCTCAGACATCCCATAATAATTCTGTACTTTAGCAGGAAAGAATTCTTTGTTACATCAGGCTACTGAGTTTTTGGGGCTTTTTATTGTATTACCATGGCATACTTATTAATGCAGGGTATAGATTAAACAGTACATAAATCTTTTTAGGCCTAGCACTATGTGATTTCAAAGGATTTGGTGACCCAAGGTGCCTATTAGGCTGTAAAACTCATAATTCCAAAATAGAAATTACGTCTCTTGAATAATGTTATAAATAAGCTGGATTGGTGGAAGGAGAGAAATACTTAGAAAATTATTCTTGCCTGGGGAGTCCAGGCAAGAAATGCTTAGAGTAGTGGTGGTAGGCATGGAGAAAAGTTGATGAATTCAAAATATCCTTTAAAAATTGTACTGACAGAATGGTTTGATTGAGATAGATGAGTAAAAAGGTAAATTAAAGATGAATTCCAGGTTTGACTATTGAATAACTTTGAAGATATTGGTGCTTTGTGCTAATATATAAAGAAACAAGAACAGAGAAAGAGTAAGTTTGTTTGGATTGTCAAGAATTCTATTTCAGATATATTAAGGTTAAGTATTTGCAAAGGATAGAATGAAAATGTCAGGTAAGCTTTGTATTTGTAAATTTGTAGTCACTTTTTTTAGAGCCCTGAAAAATATATGTATTATGCATATTTAAAGTCGTGGATTGATAGGTCATTTAAGAAGAGAAACTATCCAGAAGAGAGTGATTAAAATCAGGACCCAAGGAACTCTAAGTTTAGAGGAGAGTTTGAAAGAAAACACAGCAAAGAAGACAGAGGACACAACCACTGAGATAGGAGAAAAGCAATACAGTGTGATGTCAGATGCAAGTTTTCAAAATGAAAGGATAGTCAAGAGGCCAAATAAAATGAAAATAGAAGGTAATTATTTTAATTTGGAATAATGTTGGAGTTTCAATAAAGTGACAGAGGCAGGAGAGAACTTCAGTAAAGGAGGTAAGAACATTGAAATACATGGGAATGACAATGACACTTCTGAGAACATTTGCAATAATTTATTATTATTGGGCAATTACTATATGTAAGGTTTATACTGAGGTAAAATAGTAAAAAAGGCATAATACTATCTATATTTTATAAATATGGAAAAACTTTCAGGGAAGTTAAGTAATTTTCCCAAGACTACATAGCTAGTAATTAATGATGTAAGAATTCAAATTCAGACCCCTCTTGCTGGAAAGCCTGTGGTCTTAGCCACTCTGTGTATGCCAGGTACAAGATGCCTGCTATACAAAGTCTGACAATTAAGTTCACAAACTTATCCTATAAAAAATACTGCATACCTCATTGCTGAATTGATTACCTTTGAAGTACTGAACTTTGAAGAAGCTATGCACCAACACCAGTGCCTAGTCCACCCATCAAAGAAATCTGGAGCTCTTTTTCTGGAATTACAATCAAAGCCATCATTATATTACCCTTGACATCCTGAATGTCATCAAAATGTTTTCCTTTCAACATTTCCTTTATCTTTGGGTAAAAAGAAAAGTCATTGGGGACCAAATCAATTGAATAGGGAGGGTGTTCTAATACAGTAGTAGCTAAAACCTCTCTCACTGACAGTGCTATGTGAGCTGGTGTGTTGTCCTGAAGCAGGAGCCTTGAGTTTTGGGCCAAGATTTTCCATTAAAATTTTCCTGTTTCTCTGTTGATGTTTACTTGGTCTGCTATGCTTCTGATAGTCAACTGATTATTCTCATGCACAATTCAATGAATTTTTGCAGTGTTTTCATCAGTTCTGCTCATTACTGGCTGCCCTGACCTCTCTTCATCAGTGATACTTTCTCTCTCCTCAGAAAAAAAGTTTAATCCATTTGTACACTGCATATTCTTTATAATATTCTCCTTGTAAAGGTGGACCTGTCCCTGATTTCATTTACACTCTTGATGTTCAACAGGAAATTTAATATTTGTCATTGCTCCAATTTAAGCTACAACATTCTCACAATGGCACAAAAAATCAATAGCAAAAATGAATGTCACTGAGCAAGAAACCACCACACATCGATACAAACACAACTATGAGACACTGATATACCAAGGTTATGAAACCTTACAGAGTTGTTTGTACAGTAATGCCAATGTAAGTGCATGTAGCAAGTTCGCAAACTTCATTGTTAGACCTCATATAGCAAGTTACAATAAATGGACTTTTCTCTGCTACACACATCTAGGAACAATTCCCCATTACTTTTACTTCGTTTTTTTTGGATGAGTCTGAGGGATTTGAAATTTTATTAAGCGTCTCAAATAATGTTCATGCATAGTTCAACTATGAGAATTCCTACAAGCTTTCTCCTTGTCTCCAGAGTCTCTCTACTCTAATGCCTCTTGTGTTTCCTTTCTAACCATACATCAAATCATGCCATTCTTCAGATTTAAAAAAAGCTTGACAGGTTATTTCTTACTGCATGTAGAAGGAAATCCAAATATTCTCAACTAGACTTTCAGGTTTCATTATCAATTACTTACTGTTCTAGTTACTAATTGCTGAATAACTGATCAGAAGTAAGAAAACTTAGTTGCTTAAAACAATGGTTATTATTGTCTTAGCTCTCACAGTTTCTGTGGGTCAAGAATTTGGAAAAGAAGTTCTAACTTAGGTCTTTAATTTTGTTCTTAGCAGATATTGGCTGGAGCTGAAATAGCAGGTAGTTGGAACAGTTGTGGGTTGACCAGGCACCTTTTTGTCTTTATAGTTTCAGGGCTTCTCCCTGTGATCTCTCTCAGAGACCTAGTTTGGACTTCCTTCTCAGCATAGTATCTTTAGGGAAGTTAGACACTTATAATAGTGGCTCAGGACTCCAAAGGGGAGTGCTTTGTGAAACCCAGGAAGGCACTGTATCTTTTATAACCTATCTTATGCAGTCACATATCATCACTTCCACTATGGTCTCAAAGCCTACCTTCTCAATGGGATCCTTCCTTCTCAATGAGAAGAATATCAAGTCAGTATAATGAGAACATGGAGAATGGGAGTCATTGCTATAGCTATCTTTGGAAAATGCAATCTGACTTATATCCTCTGTGTTCTGCTTTCTTTTGGGATTGATTTTGTTCAAGCTGTTTCTTATACATGGAATCACCTTCTCCCTCCTGGTAAAATCCTACACATCATTCAAGGTATAGCTTAGATGTCCCCTCCTCTGTGACATTTTCCTCCCGTCCCTGTCCCCTGAGAACAATTGTGCTCTCCCTTCTCTGAATTACATATCAGCATACCTCTACCGTAGTAGAGGGAGCTCTTACAGTCAGTGATTACAGTTAGATTATGAGCTCAAGATATTTACCTTCGTAACCCTCATGATTAGCAATGTGAGATCAATACATGTTTGTTGTTGGGATAGCAGCTTAAGGTCATGTGCAGCCACCAATTTACGGGGACAGGTTTAACTGTGAGCTGCAGATTTTTCTTCCTCTCTGTGATTAGTAGCTTCTTTCCTGGAAGGGAAGAATATAGATCTGGAAATAAAAGAGAACATTAGAGAATATTATTTCCTCAAAGATGAGGTCATTAGTGCATTTGTGAGATGCCCATAAAGTCGGCTTTGAGTGCTCCCTATTCCACTAAAATTGTTCCTAGCAGCCCTGCTATCTTGTAGCTGTGTTTTTATATCCACGACTGTGCTTCCTGAAAGCAACAATTTCTGTTAATGCACTGACCAAGCAGCAGCATAATAATCCTGTCAGCAAACAATGGATGGGAGCCACGGATTGGAAGGAGGCAAACCTTCTAATGTTTTTATCCTCTTGACTGAAGTAATTTTAGCAATGACATATGATGGTATTTGAGCCTTTGTCTCAGCCATAATGAATCATCCATTACAAGATTTTCAAGGTTGTCGAAGGGGGAATTTATCCTAGGAAGGGGGAAAAAAATCTTTCCAAGTTCATAGAATGGCCTGGCTATGGTCAAAACCAGCTACATAAGCAAGAAAATGTGCCATTGGAATCTCTGAAAACTATCTGTTTAATGATGCCAGATTCTAAGTCAGATCCAATTTCTAATCGTTTATGATTTTCCAGAATTCATTTAACAGTTACTCAGCAGAACAACAACTTTGGTCAAAACAATTGATGCAAGAAGTGAATTATTCTTATTTTCCAGGGAGAATTTAGATTTTTGGGGGGGTACCATTTGTCTAGTTTCTCCCATTTTTATTTTCTAAAGTTTGTACCTAATTGATGTTAGATAGCTTCTAAGTACAAGATAGAACAATTTTAATTGTAATTGTAATTAGCCAGGTCCCTGCTTTTTTTGTAAGTATGAATAATTCAGAAACATTCATTGAAAAGCAAAATCTGAATATTGTTGAATATTTAAATTTACATGGTCATAATTGTACCATGCTTTATATGCAGGATTATGTGCTGTGGACTCCTAAAATATGGCCATCCACTGATCCCAGGGTCTCAAGTTAAGACAAATGACCCTTTGTTCCGCTCTTCAGGCATTTTCTTTTGTACTTCACTTGGTTTTCATTTGTGCAGAAACCTATTCGTGGTGAGAGTGTGGTATATTAATGTTTGTGTGTTTGTGCTTTTTTGTTAGAGGTGAAAAGTAGTAGGTGTAGATGACTAGGAGAAAAGTGTATTTTTAAATAAGTGCAGCAAGAACTCATGTAAATCACTTAAGGTAAGAAGCATTTTTTATGTCTTAAGTGCCTTTGAAAAGCATTTTGGCCACTGAACTAATCATAGACCTTAGCTTCATTAGTTCTGAGATGTCCATGTGAATGTTTCAATTCCTCTCTTGTTGTGTGATAAACCACTTAGCCTTTCTGACTCAGTTTCTTTACCTTTCCAGTCTGGGAGCTTCAGAGTGATCTCAGCATTTTGAAGAGCCATATTGCTACTCCTTTTGAGACTATGATTAAATTCAAAATTACAGTATCCATGGCAACCATAACTAGGTCAGTTTGCACATAGAGTAACAAATAACAGTAGAGAATTTGTATCCTTTTCCAACGATCCTCTATGTTGTAAAATCTTGTTAGGCTGCTGAAAGTAAGTAGTTTTGCAGGAAAAGTGCCTAGTAGAATCCAGGAGAGTTATTTTCTCATTCATTTGTGATGCCCACACTCACAAAACTTCATGGAATTTAGGCCCTGTATGTGTGATTTTACTTTGACCAACCAACATCAATATTTGAATAATAATTTTTAATATATTGTGATTAATGTCAAGTAAAATTAACACCTTAAGGAAGTGGCATGGAGATGCCTTCTTTCCACTTCGGTCACAGCTAATTTTTTTTTTCCTTCAGAGGTATTGTTTTCTTACTGAACCAAGAAATATTCATTGTTTCTTCCTCTACCACTCAAACTTTTTTATAAGCATGTACATGTAACATTTATATTTATGTACCTATAATTTCACATGAAGAAATTTGGACAGATAGATGGGCAGTGGAAATAGAGGACAGGGGAATTTTCCCTTTGTACTTTAAACATTTCTGTATTTGACATTTTAGGATAATTCTTCAGTTACTAAGCTGTCTAGTACTTGATTCTCCTTCAAGTCACCCTGTCATTATAATGTCTCCTCTGCAAATAAATACACAGGACAACAGCATTCAGAATCAGTACCATTTATTGGGCATCTACTGTTTGCCATCCTATCGGCACCTTACAACAGTTTTATAAGGTGAATGTTATCATTCTTGTCTCACAGATGCAAAGCTAAGATGGAAGAAGATGAATAATTTCACTCTAGATCATCTGGTGGAGGGCAGAATGAAATTTCTGCCTACACATGTCCAGCTCTAACACCTGTTCCCTTCCCGTTGAAGCACAATTTCTTCATAAAAAGGATCTTGCAATTTCTGTAGTCTCTGAGTGATCGATTCTAAAAGAAAATACACTTAGAGATCTAAAAATAGATCTGCTATTCAATCCTATAATTCCTCTACTAGGCATATACCCAGAAGACCAAAAATCTCACCATAACAAAGATATTTGTACTAGAATGTTTATTGAAGCCCTATTCATAATTGCTAAATCATGGAAAAAACCCAAGAGCCCATCAATCCACGAACGGATAAATAAATTGTGGTATTTGTTTATTTTTATAGATTTAGGGAGAGCACGTGAGGATTTGTTACATGGATATTTTGTGTAGTGGTGAAGTCGGCTTTTTGTGTCTTCACCTAATTGGTATACGTGGTACCCATCAGGTAATTTCTAACCTCCCACCCCCACCCCACCTTCCTGCCCTTCTGAGTCTCCATCGTTTGTTATTCCACTGTCTGTGTCCATGTGTGCTCATTACTTAGCTCCCACTTATAAGTGAGAACCTGTGGTATTTGACTTTTTGATTCTTAGTTGTGAGTTATTTCACTTAGGATAATGGCCTCCAGTTCCATCCATGTTGGTGAGTAGTATTCCATGGTATGTGGAATACACACACACACTTACATTTTCTTTCTTTTTCTGTTGAGACTGAGTCTCAGTCATCCTGGGGGTGAGTGCCATGGTGTTACATCTCACAGCAACCTCAAAACTCTTGGGCTTGGGAGATCCTTTTATCTCAGACTTCCAAGTAGCTGCGACTCCAGGTGCTTGTCAGAAGGCCTATCTAGTTTTTCAATTTATAGAGACAGGGTCTCACTCTTGCTCAGGCTAGTCTTAAACTTCTGAACTCAAGCAATTCACCCGCCTCAGACTCCCAGAGTCCTAGGATTACAGGAGTGAGCCACTGCACCCGGCCCACACTTATATTTTCTTTATTCAGTCATCAGTTGATAGACCTTAGGTAAACTCAGGGTATCATTGCCATGGTCATTTTAACAATATGGATTTTTTTTTTTAATCCATGAGCATGGAATATCTTTCCACTTGTTTGTGGGAGAGAAAAAAAAAGCCCAGAACCAGATGGATTCATAGCCAAATGCCACTCGGTTTACAAAAAAGAACTGGTACCATTCCTAATAAAAATATTCCAAAAAATTGTGGAGGAGGGAACCCTCTTTAACTCATTCTGCAAAGTATCACCCTGATACCAAAGGGAGGCTAAAGCACAACCAAAAAGATTATGAGGTTTAGCAAAGGAGCCTGAAAGTACCTGAGTCTATCTTTTCCTGGTCACGTTCCTTTCCCATGAGGCCCTCAAGGGAGTTATATGCATTCAAGGCACAGCTTATTAACATCTAGGCTTGTGTCCTGAAACCCAGTGTTCTGTATTACCTTTGCCTTCAAGCATGCCTTTCATATATGAATGAAGTGATCCATACCCCAGTTGCCCAACTACCTCCTTTGTCTAACTCACTCGCCAAGCCAATATTTCCCCTGCCCTAAATCACTGCTGGACCAAGTTCTGGACAACTAGATACAATCTCTATGGCTCAGAGCCCTCTGAAATTAATTCAGATTATTCATTACTAAACTTGCCTACCTTGCAAGTTTGCAATCACCCATTCCTTTCCAGGGAAATCACACTATAAGGCTCTGGACCATGATGTCCCCCTCATTCCTTCTGCCTCCTGGTGGACCCTGATACTAATTTCATGTGCCCCTCTATGGCAAGGCATGCCCACTCCTCTCTGAACTGATGTGATAAATTTGTCTTTCAGAGGCTGTTCCCTCTATGTTATATGACTAAAGCAAAATGCCAGGTACATTTTAAGGCACAGCAACATTATTTTAGAGCACTGTCTCTCATACTATCTGTGGTAAAGGACTGGTTTCTATTTTTTCCAATTCTTCATGAACTAATGCTGTTATAAAATATAGCAATGAATTTCATTAGTTATAGTCATAATATCCTTAGATGTCTAATTGCTATGAAAGTTTCTAAGTGCTTCTCTCAGTTTCTGTATTTGTTTTATTGCAAACCAGTAATAAGTTATATACTAGCATTGGTCCATGAATCACACTTTAAGTAGAACTGGTTCGGGGGAGGGAATCAATGATTTAATTGGGGGTACCTAAACATGTAGATAAGAAGAACAGTATGTTTACTGATCCACATTGTGGAAGAAGAAAGTGTAAGAGCTGGGGATTCTTCCTGCCCTTTTAATGCACAGTGATATCTACTCACAAAGTCCAATCAACATTCTGGAATCAAATGCAGCTTCTCCTCTCTCAAGGTTGGGGCAGAACAAAATAAGTCAGAGTAATGGAGATGTTGCATGCTCTTTTCTAGAGGCCTATAACCATAACAAGGACAGTTAGGTAAAATGATCTATGAGTAGTGATTGGTCTTCTTGATTTGGTCTCAGTGATCAAATTCACTTATTTTCACGGAAGTTTGTGAATTGCTTAAAGTCAAGACAGGGAAAAGATACATAATAAGTAAAAGACATAGGTGAGAGACTATAACAGAACTAGAATTATCTAAAGAAAATGTACCAGGCTAATGGCAGGGGCTGTGTATATTAGAGGGAGGAATAGGAACTAGAGTATAGAACCAGAAATGGAATTCTAGTAAACAAAAATACAGGGCAGAAATATTAAAGAGGAAACCCACAGCCCTTCCAGGGTTATGATCAAAAGTGTTATCAGACTAGGCACAGTGGCTCATGCCTGTAATCCCAGCGCTTTGGGAGATGAAGGCTGAACATCACTTGAGGCCAGGAATTTGAGACCTGTCTAAATAACATAGGGAGAACCTGTCTCTACAAAAAAAAAGAAAAAAATTTTAAGTTGGCCACGCTCAATGTCCCAGCTATTCAGGAGGCTAAAGAAAGAGGATAGCTTGAGGCTAGAAGTTTGAGGCTATAGGGAGCTATGATCACACCAGTCACTGCAGTCCATGGAGCAAAACCCTGTCTCTTTCAAAAAAAAATATTATCAGAAAATGTTTCTTTAGTGCTTATAATGGACTTTTTAGTGCATTTTATGCACTGTATTGGTGTAGCATGGTCCCAGCCCATGAAGAACAAGTGCATCATTTTGTTAGAGGGTTAGTAAACCTAAACTCTGAGGCAGAAATCTTACATAGTTTAAAGTTATTTTGAAAGTTCAAAGTTATAACTAGGCAAACTAAATATCTCAGGGTAGCAAGGAAGATTGTTTAAGGTTAGTCATTAATCAGTTTCTTTCTCTTAGAGCAGTGGTCCTCAAACTGGGGCTATATCCTCTTGGGGCCCTTGAAGACCTTCCAAGCACAGTTTTAAGGAACCCAATTCCAGATCTTTAATTTACACGTACCTATGCCTGAGGTCAACTCGGTAATCCAGGGTCACACTACTTCTCCTTCCCTAATTACCTTCTCAGTTCCCTCTTCCCACTTGACAAAAGGAAGAGACACCATTTTTTTTTTTTTTTTTTGAGACAGAGTGTCATTATGTTGCCCTCGGTAGAGTGCTTAAGCAATTCTCTTGCCTCAGCCTCCCAAGTAGCTGAGACTACAGGGTGCCTGCCACAACACCCAGCTGTATTTTTGTTGTAATTGTCATTATTGTTTGGCAGGTCCAGGCTGGGTTCGAACCCGCCAACTCCAGTGTACGTGGCTGGCGCCCTAGTGACTGAACTTCAGGCACCGAGCCAGGGACACCACTTTCATCCCAAATCTTATGTGGTGCATTGCTTTAAAGTGTAGAAATCTTTGGGATGCTAAACAAAAGGACAATTAAAAATATTAGTGTTTACAGAGTTTTCTTTAATCCAGGAAACTTAACTTCATTCTAAGGCTTTCTGAACTTACCTATCTCTTTCATATTTCTGTTAAGAGGGAAACAGATGGGCAGCGCCCGTAGCTCAGTGGGTAAGACGCCGGTCACATACCCTGAGGCTAGCGGGTTTGAACCCAGCCAGAGCCAACTAAAACAACAATGACAACGGCAGCAACAACAACAACAAAATAGCCGGGTATTGTGGCAGGCACCTATAGTCCCAGCTACTTAATAGGCCTCTGAGGCAAGAAAATCGCTTAAGCAAGAGTTTGAGGTTGCTATGAGCTGTGATGCCACAGTACTTTACCGAGGGTGACATAGTGAGACTCTGTCTCAAAAAAAAAGGGGAAACAGTTATAATTGGGGTTGTTGAGATGTTTTTAAATTCAGGAATGGGATAGTTGTTCTTGGAGTATATAGTAATACATTTATGAAAGTTGAAAAATGAGGTCATGCTTTTTTAAATGAAAATAAGTCTGATTTGGTCATTTGCTTTGACGTCGAGGACTGACTTTGCTAATTAGATCATGTGGTGGACATGCTCATAAATGAGCTAAATCTGTGCCTTTCAGGTTTTGACAAAAGTATATTTTAAAGCATGTGATAAGATAAAAATTATATTATTAAATAATAAATATGAGCAGTGATATAAAGTTAACAGTATTTTGTTTATATCAGCCTTCTGTTCAGTAAAACAGGTTCCTTATGCAGATTGTTTGAGGACAGTTCTGCTTATCTGTAGTGTCAGATATCAAGAAAAGTATGCACGGACCTATTTTTTTGTGTTCATCAGCTTTTGTTAATGTGTGTGTATTTAACATGTGACCCAATTTAACTCTTATTCTTCCAATATGTAGGAGAAAAGAAAAAAGGTTGGACGCCCCTGCTTTTAGTAAGAGTAATTTAAGAATAACCTGTATAAATATTAATAAATAATAAAGCCTTTTTGATATCCTCAAAAATCAAGAAAGGGAATGCTTCTAACAATTAGATAACATATCCGTTAGCAAGGTAGGTTTTCAGTTCTTTGCTTTAAACAAAATTGAAAGAGGACCTGATTTGTTAGCCAATAGATCATTAAAATAAATTTTGCTGACAGTTTATCATGTGATTTTTGGCATTTAACTTGGAGAGAGGTCAAAGAATTGAGTGACTTTTTTTTTTTTTTTTTTTTTGAGGCAGAGTCTCACTTTGTTGCTCTTAGTAGAGTGTTGTGGCTTCATAGCTCAACAGGTGTGAGCCACTGTGCCCAGCCCTGAGTGACATTTCTATAACAAAATTTTTCCATTCCAAGTTAATACATAGTATTTACATGAATAAGGTTTCTCAGCATTTAAAATCTATTATTAGAAAGAGAATTGATTTTGAGCCATGTCTCATTCTAATAATATATAATACTATCAGAATTTAAGTACCAATTGATAAGCTCCATCTCATTAAAAATGCATTTTATTGAAAATATCTTTTAAGCTTATTACTAATAAAATGTGTAATAAATTTATGTAGCTTGACCAACTGTATTTATAAGAATTATACTAGAGAATTTTTTATTTCTTAGAGATTCATGGTCACAGGAAATTTTTAAAATATTAAATACAGTTTATTTATAAGACTGTTACAGAAAAGTATTCCAGGGTGATCAACAAAGTACATTAAAGCATTAAAAATATAAATTTACATAAAATTTTGTAGGAAACATGGAATGGAAATATGAGTTGAAGGAGAAAAATAAGGAAAATTTTCCAACTGGCAAAGAAGAGTTTTATATAAAAATGTCAAGGCTTGGAATTATATAATTTACAGCTATTTAAACTTGGAACTATATAGCTGACAACTACAGTATTTAAACTTTCGGTGGAAAAAAAATTTATGTTGACTTTAAAATGAGATGGAAAAGGGCATACATCATTTCCAACGAAACTAAGAAGCTTGAAGACCACTTGGAATAGTACTTGATGTCCAGGAAATGGGCTCATGTAGAGAATATCAAATGATAACAGGCACTTGTAAAATCCTTTTTGCCAAGTGTTAGCATAGTTTTACTTGAGTAAGTTGAAGGCACACTGCCTGCAGCAGGCCCGTAGTCGCAGTGATGTGCTTCCCTGTGGATGAGTGATACAGAACAGGAGAAAAAAAGCATCTTTGGACACATGAGTGACTAGTGAGTAGAATTTTTGAATCCTTGTCGAACACAAGGCCTATCCCACGTGTATGGGGAAGGGGACATGTGTAATAATGTGCAAGGAACAGTAGCAATCAACATCCAGACGTACCTTCTGGAAGTGTTTGTGTTCTGGGATCAGGCCTTGTGGTGGGGTTGGCGGCCAGCAGGTCGGGGTCTAGCCGCATTTTTGTTCAGCCTGCAGGGTCCGCTCTGGTCTCACGCCCCTCTCTCCTCTCTCTCTCTCCGCCCCGCAGTCACTGCTCAGCATCCCGGGCTCCCCCTTCCTCTCCCGCCACAACAGCAAAAGCAGCATCTTCAGTTTCCGGGGCCCGGGGCGGTTCCGAGACCCGGGCTCTGAGAACGAGTTTGCAGACGACGAGCACAGCACGGTGGAGGAGAGCGAGGGCCGCCGCGACTCCCTCTTCATCCCCATCCGGGCCCGCGAGCGCCGCAGCAGCTACAGCGGCTACAGCGGCTACAGCCAGGGCAGCCGCTCCTCGCGCATCTTCCCCAGCCTGCGGCGCAGCGTGAAGCGCAACAGCACGGTGGACTGCAACGGCGTGGTGTCCCTCATCGGCGGCCCCGGCTCCCACATCGGCGGGCGTCTCCTGCCAGAGGTGAAAATAGATAAGGCAGCTACCGATGACAGTGTAAGGAAGTACACAAACATACGGAGGCGAGGCATGGCATTCTCTCCCGCTCCCTGCCGCTCTGCGTCCCCCACTCTGCCCATTCCACTTGGTCTGTGGCCCCTACTCTTGTTAGTGACCGGGCCGTTTCTGTTTGCTCCTTCTTGGTTTGTTTCCGGTTCTCTTTTCAACCTTCCCCTAAAACCCGTCCTGTATTTTTCTTTCCTTTTTCCCATTTTCCCCATCTTCCTTTCTTGTTTCCGTCTCTCCTCCTCCCCTTAAACTCCTTCCTTTATTTCACTTTTTTCTTTCTCTCCATCTTTGCAAGTCTGTCTGCCCATGTTTCCTTCCCCCATCTCCTTTGACTGAATGCCTCTGGGCAGGCGAGCCTGTCCGGATGGAATGAGAATGCCACCACCGTGCCACCGTTAATGACCAAGTCTGAGCCGGTTTGGAACTACCATTGCTTCTCTTCCTACACTTCCTCTCCCCTTTTAGGGAAACAGCTTGGAATTTAAATATCTTATTCTTTCTATTTTAAAAAGGTAATATAGTTTTGAATAATTTTCTAACTCTGCTCTGCAAGAATGAGGCATGAATTTTCCAAAGAGGAACATTCATAGGTGATGTGAGGGTGGGTGGTGCGTACCAGGAGAGCCAGGCAAGCAGAGGTGAAGGAAACCAGTAGAAAACTGGACCCGGGCTTTTAAAGGGGATTGAAATGGAAATAAATCAAAGGAGGAAAAAGCGGGAGGTTGGGGCAAGAACACATGGTATATGGGGGAGGAAGGGGAGGGAAGCAAAAGATGAATTTAAATGTAATCAAATGCCAGGTTCTGGAGGAGTTACATATAATAGCTTCATGAAATCACTTGTCTAGGGGTTTGAATAAGGGTACCCCTCTTTGAGAAAAACCATCTCTTAACAGTTCTTTAAATTCTAAGCTGTTTATACCTTTTCTTTTTAAGTTTTAAACTCTTAATAACCTCAATGATCCTAATCCTTCCCGCCTCTAATTCCTTTACTTCCCTCAGTCCCTCCTTAGCTGATATAAGCTCCTTGAGATAGCATGTCAGTCTGTTTTGTTCTAACACTTCAGTTTCCTCTAACACAGCATGAATATAGCCAAACCTTTAATTAGCATGATGCATGTGTGGAGGAAAACTGGATAATCATGGGTGAAACTTTTCAAAAAGTTCTGTTTTTATAAAACATTTTAGGGCGGTTAGTGCTTGTACAGATAAAATTTTCAAAAGGCAGTTTGTATATGGTGGAAATTGTCTCATTTCTCCTTGCCCTTTATTTAAAAGCAAAATTATTTTCCCCTTATGTATCTGTAGCTTTTTCTAAGCTGCACTTTACTTTTACTTGAATTATTTAATTTGTTCTAAATAAAAATTCTGGAAGACTGACAAAGTAAAGATTACCATTCATATTTTTGAGATGGGGCACAAGCTCAGAGAATTTATCCGAGCTCATCAGTGATAGAGTCAGAATATTAGACACTTCAGAAAATCATCTCCTGTCTCCCAGTCAATGTCTTCCCTGCGTAGTCATTTGTCTATTGCCTTTCTGGAGACCTGTTCATTCAAGATCAATAGGGATAGGAACAATAATAATAAGCAAGTAGGGCTCATGCCTATAATCCTACCTCTTTAGGGAGGCTGAGGTAGGAGGAGACCTTGAGGTCAGGAGTTCAACACCAGTCTGAGCAAGAGTGAGACCCGTCTCTACAAAAAATAGAAAAAATTAACCAGACATAGTGTCTCAGATCTGTACTTCCGGCCACTTAGGAGGCTGAGGCAGGAGAATCACTTGAGCCCAGGAGTTGGAAGTTGCAGTGATTGAGATTGTGCCACTGCATTCTAGCTGAGCAATAAAGGAGATTGTGCCACTGCATTCTAGCCAGGCAATAGAGTAGGACTGTGTCTCAGAAAATAAAAATAAAATAATAATATAATAAACAGTAGCCCCAAAGTGACCAGAGAATTGGCTAAAATGGATGTTGTAGATACTTATTTTACATGTAATTTTTATTTTATTTTCATTAATGCTGTGTCTGGAGGTAAGTTTTGGGCTCTACAACTAAATAATTATATTCTCTGAAAAAAATAAGAGATAATGTCAGTGGAGAATGGAAGTGGATTGGCATGGTTGGTGTGGCTAGGACAATTCAGATGTTTGAAAACAAATCATATTTTGATGTGGCAGTTTTAAAAAATATTTAAGCCAAATAATATAGTTTGCTTTTTTTCTGAAGAGAAGATATTAGAGAAGGTAAGAATTCAGGTATAAGGAGCTTGAATTTCAGCTTAAGGCGGATGATCAGGTTTGGGGGTTTTGCTTTGGGTTTTTAGCAGCTTTTGTTGTTAGTGTGTGGGAGAAAAAATTCAGATTCAGTTGAGCATTATGGCTGTGGAGTGTAAGGCTTTCTGTATACAGAGATCTGCCTCAAGTTTTTTCGGGGGCGTGCATACCCAAAAGATTCTCTGTTGTGGTCCCAAGTAATGATGGCAACAGACTTGAGGATTCCCAAAGCCAGGAGACCAGATCTCAAAGTGGCAGGAAGATGAGGTGGGCAATACTCTTTCCCAAGGGTCTCACAACTAGAAAAAGCTATTTTGTTTTATTTATTTTATTAGAAGCCAGAAAGAAGCTGTTATGTCTAATAACTGTTATGGGTATAGGAAAATGTCTAAATTGCATTAGTAGGCCAAAAAGAACAGGTTTGATATGAAATCTATATAAAGACAAATTACATGGAGGAAAAAGAGAGCTGGCTAAACAGTAACAGTAGTTGCCTTTGAGAGGAGAAATTATTGGTCACTTTTTTCCTTCTTTTTAACTTTCTGTTCTTTCCAGTTTGCTACAATGAGCACAATAATTATAGCTACCATATATTGAGTCCTTACTATACTTTGCAGAGTACTTTATATACATGATCTCATTTAATTCTTATAATCACTCTATTTGCTAGGGGATTATATCCTATTAACAGGTAAGACTCAAAGAAATACATGGAACCTCTGCAAGTTGACCATCCAAGGTCAATATACAGAAGTGCTCAACATAAGGAAGTAGGCCTACTGTACTTATAAGTACAGGTGTGCATGTCCCGTCCCATTGAAATTAGGTCAACCTAAGGGGATGGTCAGGGTAGGAAGGTGGTCAACTATGGAAGTTCTACTGTGTTTAGTAACTTGATGCGATAGAACTTTTAAACCAAGGTCTCTTTGATGCTAAAAAGAACTTCCTGGTGGCTTAAATATTAGTACCTTCAAAAAGTGGGAAAAATAATTATCTTAACAAAACAAATATCCTTCTATATTTATTTAATATTGTAAAATTGAATTATAAAATTTAAGAGGTATTAATTGCTCATCTGGCAGCCCAGGCCAGGTGAAAATTAATACCTCTTTGGACTAGGATATAGTGATTTTAACTATCAGACATTTTGGATGCATCCACAGCCACAAATAGTTATGAAATCCTGAGCCATTAGATGTTTCCAATTATATATACTCTTCCTTCATGGAATGGTATGGAAGCCACTAATGGTTTACAAACTGGTCTCATGAAGTATTTATGTGTAGCTATATCATATCTATAGTTTTCTTCCTTCAGGCTTAAATTAAGAAATATAATAGACGATAAGAAAAAAAGGCATCCAGACATCACCTCATTAGAGTGTTATCAAAAACTATTGCACATCTTCATTAATTATCCAGTTGTGATTAAGTGGTGATGATTGTTTGATAACTTGGGAATTTCTACTTTTGCTTTTTTGCTGAAGCAGAGAATAAAGGGACTTTTCCCTGTGTCTCCATCGCTAGGCTGGGAAAGTAGGTGAAGGTCATTGCCTTTCACTCATAAAGCAGGTGCCCTGGCAATCTAGAAATCACGTGTAACTCAGAAATCATGTTGCAATAGTAGCTTGTACATGTACAAGCATTATCTCACTTAATGCTCACAACCCTTGCTCTGTGAGATAGATACTACTGTTATCTGCTTTTTACTGAAGAGGAAACCAAGGCTTAGCAGGGGTGTCTACCTTTTTTTTTTTTCTCTCTTTTACACTTTGAAAGAAGGGTTGTCTTGGGCCATACAAACTACTAAAGAGAGCTGATTAGCATATTTTCATGATACCTGACGCCATAGATAAGCAAGAAAGTTCCCACAAAATCAGCATGTGACCTGTGACACATGTTGGACACCCCTGGCTTAGAGGAATAAAGTAACTTGTCCAGGATTGGACAATTAACAGTAGAGTTAGGATTTAAATTCAAGCAGTGTTACTGCAAGGCTTTAACCATTAGCCATCACACTATACTAACTCAGAAGCCCAAGTTCTTTATTTACTAATGTGATCCTGGGAAATTAACCTCTCTGAGACCATTTTCTTTTCTATACAAAAGAGATAAAATGACCTCTGTTATGGGACTATTGTGAAAATTAAACATGGTATCATAAAATGTGAAGCATATCTTGTGACCTATTCTTGATGTTCAGAAAGTCACTTTCTTTTCCTTTGCTTATACTTTCTTGGCCTTTTTAGCCCTGAGTAGTAGACAGTACTGAATTGCTTGATTTGGCTCCTTCTGAGATTCTAAAGATCCTTTATTTGAAAAGGAGGAATTATTGTACAATGATTTTAAAGCAAAACACTACAAAAATTTAAGAAAGACTTGAATAGTGGGTTGATTAATGGTTAGTTTGTAAGGACATATAAAATGCTATAAATTTTAGTTCCAAGAAAGGTGACTGGTAAATTTCTAGTTAATGTATTTCTATGGAAAGCCATTTAGAGTCAATAGGAAGTTGGGCTTCCTTGGGCAGATCTGTAGAAATGTGGGCAGAATCTGCCATCTGCAGGTTTGCAGGATATTTGTTGGAGGACTGCTACAATTCAGGAGGTTGGATCAGTGGCTAAATAAATGCTCCCATAAACCTTGCATTTGGGTTAAGAGAAATCAAGAACACTTGCACTGAGTTTAACTTTCTCAGTTAAGGTTCTCAATTGCTTTCTGTGTTACTGACAGTTTTACCTCAAGGCTCTTTAGTTGCTAAGTTTTAAAAAGAGGCTTCTGACTTTGAAAGGTAGGTAGTTCCCTCTCCACTCCCCCAAAACATAAAATAAAACAAAAATCCATTAGAATTTCAGAAGGAGCTAAATCAAACAAAACAAAACAATACCAAGAAAACCTGAAGAAATAGGGAAAGGACATGTGGTTTTTCGAACTCTTGGGTCTCAGCATGGCTGAAAGAAGAAGCTCCCCTCCCCCACTCTCAGGTGATGACAGAAGGGCAGCTGAGCCCATAGTAGAGGTGCACCTCACAGAAGCCCACAGGGAATTCTAGCTGGAGGCTGACTCTGAAGCTGCCTTACCTGGGAAAGAGTGTTCTCCAGGCTTTCTTCCTTTGTGTTTGTGCTCTGACATACGGAATAGCCAGTAGGAAATCAGGATAGTACAGCCACTTTGGAAAAGTTTCGCATTTCATCCCAAAATTAGACATACAGTTAACATATGACCCAGCGATCTACTCCTAGGTATGTTCCCAAGAAAATTGAAAACATATGGTTGCACAAAAGCTTGTATATGAATATTCATAGGATCACTATTACAATAGCCAAAAAGTGGAAACAACCCAAATGCCTATGAGCTGATAAATAAACAAAATGTGTTACATTCCTATAATGGGATATTATTCAGCCATAAAAAGGAAGGAAATATTGATACATGCTACAACACGGATGAACATTGAAATCATGCTCAGTGAAAACAACCAGTTTCCATGTATAGGAAATGTCTAGGCATCCTCAAACTTTCCATGTATAGGAAATGTCTAGGCATCTTCAAACTTTTTTAACAGGGGGCCAATTCACTGTCCCTCAGACTGTTGGAGGGCTGGACTAAAGTTAAAAAAAAAAAAAAAAAAAAAACAACTATGAACAAATTCCTATGCATACGGCACATATCTTATTTTGAAGTAAAAAACAAAACGGGAACAAATACAATTCACACAGCTTCATGTGGCCCACGAGCCACAGTTTGAGGACACCTCAAATGCAAATCCATAGAGATAGATTACTGGTTCTGGGGAGTTGGGCAAAAAGGGGAATTGTGAGTAAATAACAGGTACTGTGTTTCTCTGTGCTGTGATGGAAATGCTTTGGAATTTGAGAGTGGTGATGCAACATTGTGAATATGCTTTTAAGCCACTGAATTATACACTTGAAAATGATTAAATTATAAGCTATGTATATCCTGGGAAGATGGCTGACTGGTAGCAACCCTCAGCAGAGGCTCTTGACCAGAGGGAGAAAAACTGGATGGAATCCGAGTCTATGAAGCCAAAGGTAGGGAACTGAGCCAAGAACGAAGTTTGGCAAGCTGCAACTCCAAGGAAGAGCATTCAAGAAAACAATTACAGGTACAAAACCTATTGACTAGAGGATGAGAGACCCCCTCCCCCAAGCCGGAGGCTCTCTGCAGGCTATCTGTGAGCAAGCAGGGAACAAAAGACCTCTCATTTTACCTCACTGGAGAGAGTTATGAACCTAGACACCACCTCACCAGGCATAAAACTGAACAGATATTTTCCCCCACAAGTCCAAACTCCCATTCCACCCTTCCTCCCTCACATGGTGGTCTGAAGTTCTGCCCCCTGCAGAGTGCAGAGTGTTTGGTCTTTTCTTGAGAGATCCGGGCATAGTGTGGACCACCAACCATCAGGATGGAATCTGTGACTAACAAAGAAGAAAGAGGGTGCGGGAAGAAAGGGACCCTCATCGGGAGGAGGAGCAGTCTCCTGGTTATGACTATACCTGGTCAGTGGTGGTGTTGACCCTTGGTTCAGGCTTTGTCTGGTGGGATGGGGTGCAGAACCCCTGGCTCTGATGACACCCATAGCGGGAGAGTGGTTGCCCTGTGTGGACTGAGTTCGGCATGCAGGGCTGGTCCCCAGCCCCTGCTGGGCCTGCAAGCAGAGGCTTACCAGGCATGGACTGAGACCTGAGGGCAAGGGCATGGTCCCTTGACTCCAACAGAACCCTTGAGCAGAGTCTTGCTGGGTGTGAACCAAGACCTGAGGGCAAGAGTGTGATCCCCTGTCTCCAGCACTGGTGAGCAGAGGCTTACTGGGTGAGGACTGAGACCTGTGGGCAGGGTGTGGTGGCCTGACCCCAACAGAGCCTGTGAACAGAGGCTTGCCAGGCAGTAGACTGAGACTGACAGGCAGGGGTGTGGTCCCCTGACTTCCAACTGTCTGGCAAGCAGAGGCTAGCTGGGCGTGGACTGAGACCGGTAGAGCCCCTGGCTCCAACTGGGTCTGTGAGCAGAGAAGTGGACAACAGTGTGGACTGAGTCTGGCAGGCGGGGGATGTATTCCTGGCTTTAATTGTTCTGTTGGAGACCCTTGAATTCCTCTCTGTTGAACATGGTTTGCACTGCCTGAGACAATTGAATTGGAATTCGTGTCTGGGGCTGTCCACTCAGAGGTTGTCCTTCGAAGTTCTGTAGCAGAAAAGAATTAAAGAGTGGGGGCTGGGCACCACAGCTGTATCTCTTCACAGCCAAGTTTTAAACCTAATACCATGGCTTCTTAGGGTAGGGTAGAGGTTGGCTGATACCAAAACAGAGCTAGCTTGTGCTGTCTCACCAAGTAGGTCCTCAAGAGTCTCCGGCCAAAACTCTGAAAGAGGCCTTTATAAGGTTATAGTAAATAAGCCACAATTACGAAATCTAGAGCTTTGTTAAGGATACTATACTACCTGGGAACCCCAATTCAATCTCACCCTACCAGTTCTAATAACCAAACGGTGGAAAATAAACATGGTGTGAACCCAATAGAAGAACTCTGGCAACATGAATAACTAGAGTAGATCAACCCCCCCACCTCCAAGAAATGACAAAGGAGATAAAACTGAAGATGCCATGCATAGACAAATAGCAGCAATGTCAGAAATCAAATTCAAGATATGGATGGCAAATAAGATAAATAGTATGGAAGAAAAGATAGAAATTGAATTCCAAAGATTGTCTCAAGAAATTAATGAATTCAAAGACAAAGTCACCAAAGATATGGAAATAATGAGAAAGGAGATAGCAGAGCTCAAGGAAACAAAAAAGTTACTTGAGGAGCTCCAAAATACAGTAGAATCCCTCAGTAATATAATTGACCAGGCAGAAGGGATCTCTGAAACTGAAGGCAGAGCTTTTGAACATTCCCAAACGCTCAAAGAGGCTGACAAATGGAAAGCAAAAACTGATCATTCCCTGAGAGAGTTGTGGGATCAATCCAAAAGATCAAACATTCATCTTATAGGAATTCCCAAAGGAGAAGAGGATGGTCCTAAAAGTACAGATCCTCTACTCCAAGAGATCTTGGAGAATTTCCCAAGCATTGCAAGAGATACAGAACTCCAGATACTAGACAGTTTCAGAACCCCAGCAAGATTCAATCCAAATAAAGCATCTCCTAAGACACAGTGTGATTAACTTTGCCAAAGTTAAGATGAAGGAGAAAATTCTGCAAGCAGCCAGAAATAAGAAAAGCATCACAAAGGGAGAAATATCAGAATGACTGTAGACCTCTCAGCTGAAACCTTTCAAGCCAGAAGAGGATGGTCAACCTTCAATCTCCTAAAACAAAACACCTTCCAGTCCAGGATCGTGTATCCAGCTAAACTGAGTTTCATTTGTGATGGAGAAATCAAATACTTTAATGACATACAAATGTTGAAGAAATTTGCCATAACTAAACCAGCTCTCCAGGATATTCTCAGACCCATCCTCCACAATGACCAGCTCAATGCTCTACCTCCAAAGTAAACTCACCCAGAAATTTTTGAACAAAATCCAACTTCCACAGTGGTGAAAGGATTAAAAAGTGTCCACTGGACATCCAAAAATCATGACACCCCAAACACAACCAGGCTTATCAATTCTCTCAATGTGAATGGTTTAAATTGTCCTCTAAAGAGGCACAGGCTAGATACAAAAACTCAGACCAGATGTATACAAGAATCTCATCTTACCTTAAAGGATAAAAATAGGCTCAGAGTGAAGGGATGGACTTCTATAATACAGGCAAATGGAAACCAGAAAAAAACAGGGATTGTAATTTTAGTTGCAGATACAATTTGCTTTAACCCAACAAAGATAAAGATAAGGATAGTCACTACATATTTGTCAAGGGAAACACCCAACATGAAGAAATTTCGATAATTAACATTTATGCACCCTACCAAAATGCTCCTCAATTTATAAAGCAGACCCTAATGGATATGAACAACTTGATATCTTCTTGCACTATGATAATTGGAGATTTTAACACCCCTTTGACAGTTTTGGATAGATCCTCCAAGAAGAAACTAAACAAAGAAATATTAGACTTAAACCTGACCCTAGAACAAATGGACTTAATAGACCTCTACAGAACATTTCATCCTAATAAAACAGAATATACATTCTTCTCATCAGCCCATGGGTCGTCCTCGAAAATAGATCATATCCTAGGACACAAGTCTAACCTCAGCAAATTTTAAAGAATAGAAATTATTCCTTGTATTTTCTCAGACTACCATGGAATAAAAGTTGAACTCAACAGCAACAGGAATCTTCATACTCAAACAAAGTCATGGAAACTAAATAATCTTACGCGGAATGATAGCTGGGTCAAAGATGAAATTAAAAAGGAAATCACCAAATTTTTGGAACAAAATGATAATGAAGACACAACCTGTGGGGTACTGCAAAGGCAGTCCTAAGAGGGAAATATATAGCTTTGGAAGCCTTCATTAAGAAAACAGAAAGAGAGGAAACCAACAAATTAATGGATCATCTCACAAAACTGGAAAAGGAAGAACATTGCAACCCCAAACACAGCAGAAGAAAAGAAATAACCAAAATTAGAGCAGAATTAAATGAAATTGAAAACAAAAGATTTATTCAGAAGATTAATGAAACAAAAAGTTGGTTTTTTGAAAAGACTAACAAAATTGATAAATCTTTGGCCAACCTAACCAGAAACAGAAAAGTAAAATCTCTAATATTGTCTATCAGAAACTATGAAGGAGAAATAACAACAGACACCTCAAAAATTTAAAAAATCCTCAGTGATTATGACAAAAATCTTTATTCCCTGAAATACGAAAATCTAAAGAAAATGGAGCAATACCTGGAAGCACGCCACCTTTTTAGATTCAACCAGAAAGAATTAGAAATCTTGAATAGACCTGTATCACTGAAATAGCATCAACAATATGAAATTTCCCCAAAAAGAAAAGTCTGGGACCAGATGGCTTCACATCCAAATTCTTTCAAACCTTTCAAGAAGAACTAGTATATTATACAAACTTTTCCAAAGCATAGGAAAAGAAGGAATACTTCCCAACACGTTCTATGAAGCAAATATCACCCTGATCCCCAAACCAGGAAAGGATCCAACAAAGAAAGAAAATCATAGACCAATATCATTAATGAATATCGAAGCAAAATTATACACCATGATCAAGTTGGTTTTATTCCAGGGTCACAGGATTGGTTCAACATATGCAAATGATATGACATCAGTAAAATAAAAAACAAAGACCATATGATTCTCTCAATTGATGCAGAAAAAGCCTTTGTTAATATCCAGCATCCTTTCATGATCAGAACACTTAAGAACATAGGCATAGAAGGGACACTTCTTAAACAGATAGAGGCCATCTACAGCAAACCCACAGCCAATATCATATTGAATGGTGTAAAATTAAAAACATTTCCACTCAGATCAGGAACGAGGCAAGGTTGTCCACTGTCTCCACTGCTATTCAACATATAATGGAAGTCTTAGCCATTGCAATAAGGCAAGAGAAGGTGATCAAGGGTAATCAGACAGGGTCAGAAGAGATCAAACTCTGACTCTTCGCTGATGATATGATCCTATACCTGGAAAATCCCAAGGACTCACCTTCAAAACTCTTAAAAGTGATCAAGGAATACAGCAGCATCTCAGGTTACAAAATCAATACTTAGTAATCAGTAGCTTTTATATATGCCAACAATAGTCAAGCTGAAAATATAGTCAAGGACTCTATTCCTTTTATAGTAGTGCCAAAAAAGATGAAATATCTGGGTATTTACCTAACAAAGGGCTTGAAAGATCTCTATAAAGAGAACTATGAAATTCTGAGAAAAGAAATAGCTGAAGATGTTAACAAATGGAAAAATAAACCATGCTTATGGTTGAGAAGAATCAACATTGTTAAAATGTCCATACTGCCCAAAGCAATCTACAGATTTAATGCAATCCCTATTAAAGCACCATTGTCATACTTTGAAGAACTTGAAAAAATAGTATTAAATACTTCGTTTTATATGAAATCAGAAAAAACCCCAAATAGCAAATACATTACTCAGAATTAAGAACAAATCAGGAGGTATCACGTTAGCAGACTTCAGGCTATACTATGTATCTATAGTGATCAAAACAGCATGGTACTGACACTAAAACAGGGAGGTAGATTTATGGAACAGAATAGAGAACCAAGAGATGAACCCAGCTACTTATCGCTATTTGATCTTCAACAAGCCTATCAAAATCATTCAGTGAGGGGAAATACTCTTTATTTAACAAATGGTGCTCTGTGAACTGGCTGGTGACCTGTAGAAGACTGAAACTGGACCCCCACCTTTCACCATTAACAAAAATTTAATTTTCACTGCATAAAAAATTTAAACTTAAGACATGAAACTATAAAAATAATAGAAGAGAGTGCAGGGAAAACACTTGAAGAAATTGGCCTGGGAGAATATTTTATGAGGAGAACCCCCTGGGCAATTGAAGTGACACCAAAAATACGTTACTGGGATCTGATCAAACTAAAAAGCTTTTGCACAGTAAGTAAAGCAAACAGGGAACCTTCAGAATGGGAGAAGATTTTTGCGGGTTATGCTTCCAACAAAGGTCTGATAACTACTATCTACAGAGAACTCAAACTAATAAATAAGAAAAGAACAAATAACCCCATTTCTGTGTGGCCAAGAGACTTGAACAGAAACTTCTCTGATGAAGACAGGCACATGGCCTACAAACACATGAAAAAATGCTCATCATCCTTAATCATCAGTGAAATATAACACAAAACCACTTTAAGATATCATGTAACTCCAGTAAGATTAGTCCACATCACAAAATCCCAAAACTACAGATGTTGATGTGGATGTGGAGAGAAGGAAACACTTGTACACTGCTGGTGGGAATGCAAGCTAATACAACCTTTTTGGAAAGAAGTTTGGAGAACACTCAAGGAACTAAAAGTAGACCTACCATTCGATCCTGCAGATTCTCTACCAGGTATATACTCAGATAATCAAAAATTATTTTACAACAAAGACATTTGCACCATAATGTTTATTGCAGCCCAATTCATAATAACCAAGACATGGAAACAGTCCAAGCGCCCATCAACCCATGAATGGATTAACAAATTGTGGATTTATGTACACCATGGAATACTGTGCAGCCATAAAAAAGGGTGAAGACTTCACATCTTTTATGCTTGCCTGGATGGAGCTGGAACATATTTGTCTTAGTAAAGTATCTCAAGAATGGGAAAAAAAGTATCCAACGTAATCACTACTATGAAATCAATATATAATCACCTACATATTCGTATGATTGGCAAAACATAACTATTTTTTGAAAGTAGAAGGGAAAAGGAGAGGGAGGGAAGGGGAGGGGGATATGAGAAGAGGGAGGGTATTTGGGGGGATCTAACCTAATGTGCATGATGCAATGGTACATTTCAAAACTTAAGAAATGAGTATAATTGTGATGGATGTGTTACTTAGTTCAATGTAAACATTTGACATTGTATATCAAAGCAGTACACTGAACCCCATAAATGCATCAATGTACAAAGTTAAGATTTAATTAATAATAAAAAATAAAAATAAACTGTGCATTTTATCTCAGTTTTTTTTAATTGCAAAGGAATAAAACAAAATAGCCAAGAACCTGTCCTTTTAATTCCAGCTTTTGACATGTCACCTAGGGAAGGGAGATTGCCTACCTGTTGTGGTATACTCTGATTCTAATTTTCTTAGTGTGCAACTACACGATCTTAGCTCCTACTCATTCTTAGCACTTTTAAGTGATTTCCTCCCGATGCAGTTTTAGGTTATGTCATCTTAGGTAGTTAACAGTAGTGAATGTATATTTGCTGTCTGGCTTTCCATAAATCCGTATGATTTGTTGAATACTAAGAGACTGCATCTACAAAGTGACAGTGACTATTTGAATTAAAATAGAACTTTGACCCAACACCTTGTCTACAATAAGCAACCTAGGAAGCCAGCCTGTTATAACTTGTAGGAAGCCAGATTTCTATCTTTAGTGATAATCTAAGAAGTGAAATAATAACTTCTATAACAACAGTCCCCAAATGCCTAAGGCTTAATAACTAAATACTTCCCTACTTTTGTTTCCATTTTCAACTTAGGTCCAACCAGAAAAAGTCAAATATGCACCTGGAATGTCCCACTTCTACTTAGCCTCCAATAGCCTCCCTCCCCACCAGCAGCCTCCAGTAAGGCACACCTGAATGAAGCCTTCCCTTCCCCGTCCACGTCCCCATAAAGCCTTCCCACTCCTCTGCCTGCCATAAGTTTCAATGAAAGTAGCTGACTCTGAATAAATAGCCTTTTCTTTTCTCACCTGTTGCATTTTTGTTTATTTCCACTATACTGGTAACATTTTATACATATGAGTATTTATACATCTGCATTCTATATTCCTTCTCAGAGAATTCCACTGCACCATCAAATTGCAGTAGTATATTGGGAAAACCTTCCCAAGAGTTAACCAAAGTTGTGGGTAAATAGGTGGTAGAGAAGGAGCTCTCCGACCAGTTGAAGATTGTCCTGTGAACACTTCATTACCACAGACTCCCAGAAAGTCCCCTCCTCTCCAGGCAACCACTTCTGACTTGTATTCCTGTAGGTAGTTTTCTTGCATATGTGTCAACTTAAACACATAATGTATTTTTTATTTGGCTTCTTTCATTCAACAAGATTTTTTGTCTTTTTGAGATACATTCATGTTATTTGGTATATCAGTAGCTCATTCCTTGTTAGTGTTAAGTAGTATTTCCTTGTGTAAATATACCCCAATTTATTATCCATTCTCTCCTGTTGATACTCAGGTTGCTTCCAATTTGCAGCTAGTGCAAATATACTTACTATGAGCATTATTATACTACTACACTTATACAGACAAAATTTTTTTCATTTAAATTGGATAAATAAATCAAAGTGAAAATCCTGGGTCATGTGGTAAATGTATGTTTATAAGAAATTACCAAACACTTCTCCAGAATAGTTAGAGTTTGGAGTCTGTTTTTGGGGGTTTTTTTTTTTTTTAATCCTACCAGTGGTGTATAGGGTTCTGTTGCTCCACATCCTAGCCAGTATCTGGTGTCATTAGTCTTTGATTTTAGCATTTTAGTGGATATGAAATGTTATCTTATTGTGCCTTTAATTTGCATTTTCCTATTGACTAATAATGATGAGCGTCTTTCCTGTGCTTGTTGGCTTCTTATATATCTTCCTTACTGAATTTATTCAAGTCTTTTGCTCATTTTTAACTGAGGTGTTTATCTTTTTATTATTAATTTCTTACAGTTTTTTATATGTGTTTTATCAGATATATAAATTTTTAATTTTGATGAAGTCAGTGTAACACTTTTTTTCTTTTATGATATTGTTTTTGACATCCTGGTTCAAGAACTCTGCCTACTCCCCAAGGCATGAAGATATTTTATGTCTTTATTAATCATCATTCTGATAATTATGTTCAGGTCTCTGATTTATCTGATATTAATTTTTGCATCTGAAATGAGGTGGGGGTCAACCTGAATGAAGATTCAGTCTTTTAACAGCATTTATTAAAAAGACTTTTCTTTCTCTATTAAATTGACCCAAAGCCTTGGTTGAAGTCAATTGATGTATATGTCTTAGTCTATGTCTGAACTCTGTTCTACCTTTGATCTGTTTGTGCTTACGCCAATACAGGTTTGTCTTGTTGTAACTTTGTATTCTGGGAATGAGATAGCATAAACCCTCTGAACAAAAAATAATATTTTTAAAGATTATTACATAATGTTTGAAGAGATCATTTTGCTATTCTAGATCTTTTTAAGATTATTCTGGGCTGGGCACAGTAGCTCAGGACTGCAGTCCTAGTGCTCTGGGAAGCCAAGGTGGGAAGATTGCTTGAAGCAAGGAGTTTGAGACCTGCCTAAGAAAGAGCAAGACTCTGCCTTTACCAAAAATAGAAAAATTACCCAGATGTTATGGTGCACACCTGTAGTCCCAGCTACTCAGGAGGCTAAGGCAGGAGGATCACTTGCACCCAGAATTTTGAGGTTGCTGTGAGCTACATTGACTTTACTGCATTCCACCTGGGGCAACAGAGTAAGACTTTGACTCAAAAAACAACAAAAAAGATTATTATAGAGCTTTGCATGTCCTTATAAATTTTAGAATCATCTTTTCAGTTTCCTCCAAAAAGCCTAGAATTTTGATAGGGATTACACTGTGACACTACAGATCAATTTAGGGAGACTGAACATCTTAATTGTAACAAGTCTTACAGTTATTACTATGGTATCGTCTTTGTTTATTTAGGACTTCTTAAGTTGCTTTCTACAAAGTTGTATAGTTTGCATAGGGTGGGGGAGGTCTTGCATATGTTTCATTTATTTATTGGCATTGATATTTTTGATAATATAATAAAAAGTATAATTTAAAATTTATTTTCCAAGTATTTGATGCCAGAGTATAGAAACACAGTTGATTATTTTATATTGACCTTCCATGTCATGACCTTGATAAATTAACATATTGGTTCTATTAGGTTTGGAGGGTTCTGGAGGGAAATGCCATAAGGCTTTCTACATAGATAGTATTTTTTGTGAATAACAGCAAACTCAATCTCTATCCCTTTAGTTATTTATTTTGTTTTATTGTACTATCTAGGACTTTAAGATAAAAAAATTGAAGAGAAGTGATGAAAGTAAATATTCATGTTTCCATTATTAAAGGAAAATAATTCAATATTTTATAAAGAACTACGATGTTTACTGTAGGTTTTAAAAGTTGTCTTTTTTTTTTTAATTAATTAATTTATTTATTTATTGTGGAGAAGGGGTGGGGAAAGAAGGCGGGGGAAGAGGTGCGTGACAGGGTTGGGGCAGTGGCATGGTACCACATTGGCTGTATCTAGGTAGAGGCAGTTTCAGGCCGGGCCTTGCTGAGTCGTTGCTACGCGGAAGTAGCTCGATGGAACTACTTCTAGTCAGGCTCGGGAAGTTGCACTAGGCCTCAGGCACATGGCAGGGCCCAACAATTCCCTTTTTTGTTTTTTGTGTGGCAGATAAACATAGCCCCTGTCTTAGGTTGCCTGCTCTTGCAGTTTCAGTCTTACCCATCATGGGGATACAAACATCAATGGTTTGGTCCCTGTCTTAGGTTGACTGAATGCAGAGTGATCTTACCCGTCTTTGGGTACTATGAATGCAGCCTCTCCATATCCTGTCTTAGGTTGTCCCAGCTTTGGGAGTCTTACCTGTCATTGGTGCTATGGAGGGCGGTGAAGAATAATAGTTAGATTTTTGGTTAATGAGCCAGTGATATTGGACCTCAACCTGATTAAATAATATCCCTCAGGGAGCCAGGCCCAGAGCTCAAAATTTCACAAGCCTTCCCTGTGGCTTGCTGCAATGAAAACTCCAGGCCTGCACATTCTTCACAGAAGTGTGACCACACAGTGCCACACATTATATAGCTCTTGCCCAAGGGACTGTCCCCTTAACAACCTAATCCTGGGCCTCTACCTGTCTTTGAATTCCTGAGTGGCTTTAGACCACAAATATACCAAAGAAGTGGACATATGATAATCCCATACTCAGCAGCTATTGCCCCAGTATCAGAGAAGACAGCTTGAACATAAGTACAGGAATGTTCAACACATCCTTTCTCCTTCTTAGTGCAAAGAAGGTGGGCGATAAACACCCATGTCCAGCTTTTCCAAATTAAAGCACACATGCAATACCCTAACCTTTTTAACATCCAGTATTGGAGTAATTTGCTGGTCCTGTGATACTGAAAAAATATGGCACATTCTATCCTCCAGGGGTCCATCAAAAACATAGCAATTTAGACAACCAAAGATTTGAGAGGCATCTTTAAATCTCTGGTTGGATGTATTGGTGAAATCCTTCTCTTATACAAGGTCAATATGACAAGACATGGAGATGTAATTTTCTTATCTAATATGCAGAAGCCAACATAGAAAGTTAAGAAAAATAAAGAAACAGGGTAATATATTCCAAATAAAATAATAAAATAAATCTTCATAAACCAACCTGATTGAAGTAGAGGTATAAAATTTACCTGACAGTAAATTCAAAGTAATGGTAATAAAGATGCTCACCAAAGTTAGAAGAATGATGTAAGAGCAAAATGATAATTTCAACAGATGTTTGTTTGTTTTTTTAAATGACAAACAAAAAATCATAGAGCCGAAGAATACTTTGAGTTGAACAATTCTGTAGAAAGTTTTAAGAGCAGACTAAACAGAAAGGATCAGTGAACTCAAAGATAAGTCACTGGAAATCATACAATCTGAGTTGAAAAAAAAGAATTAAAAAGATGGGTTTAAGAGAGCTAAGTAATAATATCAATCACTACAACACACATTATTAATGTACCAAAGGAGAAGAGAGAGAAAAGGACAAAAAAAATCATATTCTTTTAAATGGCAAAAATAAACAAAAAAAGCTGTATGTGACAAGCTCACAGCTAATGTCAAACTCAATGGTGAAAAATTGAAGGCTATTATACTTTAATATCAGAAAAAGGGGCAAGGATTCCCACCCTTAGACACTTCTGTTCAACATAGCATTGAAAGTCCTAGCCAGAGCAATCAGACAGTAGGAAGAAATTAAAACATCTAAATAGGGAAGGATAAAGTGAAATTCTCTCTGTTTATTGAAGTTATGATTATTTTATATATTTATTTAGTGACAGAGTCTCACTTTATCACCCTCGGTAGGGTACCATGGAATCACAGCTCACCACAACCTCCAACTCCTGGGCTTAGGTGATTCTCTTGCTTTAGCCTCTAGAGTAGCTAGGATTATAGGCACCCACCACAACACCCAGCTATTTTTTGTTACAGTTTGGCTGGGTCTGGGTTCGAACCTGCCACCCTCGGTATATGGGGCTGGCGCCCTACCCACTGAGCCACAGGCACCGCCCATTATGATTTATTTTTTAGAGGCAGAGTTTTGCTCTATTGCCTTGCTAGAGTGTGATGGCATCATCATAGCTCACTACAACCTCAAACTCTTGGACTTAAGCAGCCTGAGTAGCTGCAATTATAGGATCATGATGCCTGGATAATTTTTTCTATTTTTAGGAGAGACAGGGTCTCACTCTTGGTCAGGGTGGTCTTGGACTCCAGGCCTCAAGCAATCCTCCTGGCCTGGCCTTCCAGAGTGCTAGGATTACAGGCATGAGCCATGACACCTGGCCCTGAAGACATGGTCTTATATATAAAAAGTGTTTTAAACTTCATCAAAAACCTGTGACAATTGATTATCGAGTGCATTAAATACAAGATACAATATCACTTTATAAAACTCAATACCATTTCTATACACTAACAATGATATGTCTGAAAAGAAGTCCCACTGATAATAGCATAAAAGTTGTAAGTTTTACCAGGGAAATGAAAGGTCTGTATACCAAAAACTAAAAAAAATAAAAAATTAACAAATAAAAAAATAAAAGAAATGGAAGATTGTACAAATAAGTAAAAAGCTATCCCATGTTCATGGATTGAAAAAATTAATATTGTTAAAATGTCCATCTACATATTCAATGCAATCACTATCAAAATTGTAATGTCATTTTTTTTAAGAAATAGAAAAAATCTTAAAATTCCACCATAGACACCTAATAGCTGAAACAATCTTGAACGAAAACAGCGTATCTGAAAGCATCACACTATCAGATTTCAAAATATACTACAAAGCTGTTGTAATCAAAATAGGGTAGTACTGACATTAAAAAAAGAGCCAATGGAACAGAATAGATCTCAGAAATATACCCACACATGTACAGTCTATTAATTTTCAGTGAGGTGCCAAAAATACACTTTGTAAAAGTGACGGTCTCTTTAATAAATGGGGTTGGTTGGAAAAATTGAATATTCACACACAGAAAAATGAAAATGAGCCATTTTTCACATTTTATAAAAGAATCAACTCAAAGGGGTTTTAAGACTTAAACATAAGACTTGAAATTATAAAACTACTGAAAAAAAGTATAGGGGGAGGCTTCATGATGTTGGTCTGGGCAGAGATTTCTTCAATACAACCCTTAAAACACAGGTAATAATGAACAAATGAGATTTTATCAACCTAAAAAGCCTTTGTACAATAAAGGTAACTAGAAAGAAAGTTAAGCGACAATCCACAGATTGGGATAAAATATTTTCAAACCCTACTTCTGATAAGGGGCTAATATCCAAAATATATAATGAAATTAAACTTTTCAATAACAAGAATATAAATAAAGGACTTTAATAGACATTTCTCAAAAGAAAACATATAAATAGCTGACATATAAATGTCAAAATATTCAATACTCAAATTATCAAAGAAATGCAAATTGAAATCACAGAGATACCCGTCACACCTCTTAGATTGGCTGTTTCGAAGAAGATGGATGATAGTGTTGGTAAGGATATGATAAAGGGAAATTCTTATACCCTGATAGTGGTATTATAAGTAGGTGTAGCCATTCATATTGATAAACACTATAGAGATTCTCAAAAAAAACTAAAATTAGGATTATCATATAATCCATAAATCCTACTATTAGGTATGCACATAGACCCAAAGAAATTAAAATGCAGACAAGATTTCTGCCATCTCAAGTTCATTGCAGTATTTTTACAATAATCAAGATATGGAAATGACCTAAGTGTTCATTAACATATGAATGGATTTTAGAAATGTGGCATATATACGCAATGGACATTATTCAGCATTTAAAAAAAAAAGAAGAAGAAATTATGTCATTTTGCAAAAACATCGATGACCCTAGAGGAAATAATGTTCAGTGAAATAAGTCAGGAATAGAGAAACAAATACCATGTGGTCTTGCTTATAGACAGAATCTAAACATGTCAAACTGAGAGTAGACTGGTGGTTGCCAGGGACTGGAAGAGAGGGAGTTGATAGAGAAAGGGGAGACAGTGGTTCATGAATGAGTAGTTACAGTTAGATTGGAGGGAAAAGCTCTGGTATTGCACATTATGGTGACAATAAACGTGTGTATATATACCATATTTTAAAAATCTTTTCATCTGTTGATGAACACTTAGGATATTTCCATATCTTGACTATTGTATACAATGCTACAATGAATGTGAGAGTGCAGCTATCTTATTTGCATATTAATTTCAACTTCTTTGAGTCTATGTTTATACCCAGTAATAGAATTGCTGGATTACGTGGTAATTCTTTAGTTTTTTAAAGAATCTTTGTAGTGCTTATCAAAATAGCCACTCCTGTTTACAATGCAATCATCTGGGTGCAAGAGTTATCTTTTATTTATAATAATGAAATATTTATTTCAAAATATGTAAAAGATAATTTTAAATATTCTCACGACAAAGAAATGAATGATGGTTCATAACTCATTTGATGTGAGGGCTATACTGATTAGATGTATTTGATCATTCTACAATGTATACATGTATCAAAACATCACATTGTACTCTATAAATGTATACAATTATTATTTTCCCTTTCAAAATAAAGTAACACTTGAAAAACATAACAAGCAGTGTTCAAATTTCTGATTATTGCATAAACGACATTTTTAACTGTTAGTGGGAATCAAATCAAATAAGCCACACATTTCAATTGGTTAATATGTGTCTTAAGTCTTTTAGATTTAGCTTCTCCATCTCTCTTCATCCCCCTTGCCATGTATTTGTTAAAGAAAACAGGTTTCTTGCCCTAGAGAGCTTGGCACAAGCTGAATTTTGCTGATTACAACCCAGGGGTTGCTGTTAACATCTGCTGTTCAATATATAATATGTTGTTCTACATATTAGTCTGTATTCTATATTGTTGCTAAATTGAATATGGAGACATGATTACATTCAGAGTTTATTTTGGGTGGTGCAAAATGCATTTATATATAGACTTGTGAGTTTTATCAGAAGATATGCAAAAAGCTTGTTGCTTTTTGTAATGGAAGCAGTGGTTAGGAATCAGTGCTTTTATGTATTAATTATCTAATGTTTTGCAAAATGATGATGTTCTAATTCTATTATTTCTTCTTTGTTTGCTAGAATACTTACATAAAGAAAAAGTTTGACTCATCTACTTTTTTGGTGACTTAGGAGTATGAAAAACTGCGATAAAATTCTAAATTCTTTCTCCTCCTTTTTGAGTTTCCACTGGTGATTAGGTATTTTTTAGTACAATTTTGTACTCTATTATTTTATTCATATTTGTTATGTTTAAATTCATTGCAGAAAGCAATTTTAGTGACACTCAAATTGTACTACTTTGGCCAATCAAAACTTACTTGGGTTGACTTCAAATTTGTTTAGTCATACCCCTACTATTCTTTGACAGAGTTCTTATCTGATATACATATATAAAAAGATATTATAAAATAACCTCAAATATTTCCTGTCCCAGACCTGGAATTGGTCATTCTGAAGAGATCTTTGGATTCTTTTAGTGAAAAGTTATGTTTTAAGAATAAATACATGGCTCGGCACCTGTAGCTCAGTGGCTAGGGTGCCATCCACATACACTGGAGCTGATGGGTTTGAATCCAGCCTGGGCCTGCCAAACAACAACAACTACAAAGAAACAAACCAACAAAAAAAAATAGCCATCCATTGTGGTGGGCACCTGTAATCCCAGCGACTTGGGAGGCTGAGGCAAGAGAATTGCTTAAGCCCTAGAGTTTGAGGTTGCTTAAGCTGTGATGCTATGGCACTCTACCCAGGTGACAGCTTGAGACTGTCTCCAACAACAAAAAAAATAAATAAATAAATAAATCCATGAGCTATGGGAGCTCTTAGATACTAGGATATGACATTTCCAAGGCATTTTGCATTAAAAAGTCTAGAAAACACACAGTCACTTACACACATATGTATGGAATCCAAGTGCTCTAGAAAGAAAATCGATTTTAAAACTTCATGTAATTATTTACTTGATGGATACACATACCCAATAGTCTCAAAAAGAAATAATGAGTAACAACACTCTCACCAACCCTATGTTTCTTGAGAATTTTTGTGTTGTAGTTCCTACCCCTGAAGGTATATTCCACTAAGGATGTACAGCCAAATGATCAGGGTTTTAGAGAATGTTGGAATAGTGCCACTCTGAATATTACATACACACACACACACACACAAAAAAAAAAAAAACACCTCATTTTATCTTTCCATATAACTTTTTAATTTCTCAAGGATGTTATTTCAAAATAAAATTTATAAAACAAAACTAAGTTAATTGAAAGATGTTTAGGTTCTAACTCTGTCCTTCCTAGAATATTCCTATTTTCTTTCCCAGCTATATTTATAGTTAAGCACACACACACACACACACACACACACACACACATACAATTTGATATTCTCATTTTCCTGAAATAAATGGTAGCACTCTACTCACATTTTTATCGTCTTTATTTTCAGACAAGATATTCCAGAAAAACCACCAATTCAGATATTTGTATCCTGCTAATTACTTTTTACAACTACTTAGTACTCCACTATGAAGCATTACAGTTTATTCATCCAGTCTCCTACAGATGGCCATCTGGCTTATTTCTAGTCTATTGCTATTTCAAATATTCCTGCAAAAATCGTCTGGAGCATATGAATTTTTACATTTTTACATGCGTATTTTTGGCATCAATTCCTAGAAGTAGAACTTTTGGGTCAAAAGATAATTGAATGTGTAATTTTCCTATAAATTGTCATCTATGCCTACACAGGCATTTATTAATCTGTATTCCCACCAGAAATCCATGAGAATGCTTAATTTCCCCCCACTGCATTGACAGAGGAGCATGTTGTCAAACATTTCTTTTGTTGCCAGTTTCACAGTTAAGAAATGGTATCTTATTACAATTTTACCTTTCATCTCTCTTATTGTGAATGGATGTGAGCAAATTTTCAAATGATGATGAGTCATATGCATTATAATCATTATTTTCTTTTATATGAATTTTGTGTTCATATTATTATGAACTTAATGTTGATATTCTTAGTCCATTAGTTTTTAGAGATGTTCTTTTTTTTTCATTTTCATAAGTCTTATATAATGAAAATATTTCCTTTGTGATATTAGTTGCAAATAATTTTTCAAATTATCAATTTTTTATTTTACTTGGCTTTTTCTTTTCTGTAAACATGCAGAAGATTTTAGTTTTATGTAACTACATCCATTTATTATTTCACTTATTGTCTCTACGTTTTGAGTAGTAGTTAAGAATGTTCTTCACAATTGTTAATGAAAAGTGAATTTCCTCAAATATTCTTCCATTATTTTTTCAACTCTGATTTTTCAATAACTAGAGATCCACAGAAATTTGCAAAATTAGTCCTAAGAGGTGTCATGTACCTATCACCCAATGTCCCCCAATGATAATACCTTACACATTTATAGTACAAAATCCAATCAATTAAATCAATATTAGTACAAGGCACCCCATACTCTTATTCATGAGCACTCCTTTGCACGTGTTTGGGTTACAATGCAATTTTATGACCTCTCTCTAACCAACAACATGAAACACATTTGTTTTATTGTTTCATCACCTCCATTATCCCATTCATGCTATCTTTTTATGGTCATCTCCATCCCTTTCCCCAATATCCTGAAGACCACTGATCCTTTCTTCATCTCTATAATATTGCCATTTCAAGAATGTTATATAAATGGAATCTGATGGTATGTGATCTCTTTCTTCACTCAACATGTTGTTCTTGAGATCCATCCAAGTTGTTGTATCAATAGTGTGTTCCTTTTTATTGCTGAGTAGTATTCCATGGTATGGATGTACCACAGTTTAACTATTCACCTGCTGAATAACAATTGAGTTGTTATCAGTATTTGTTTATTACAGGCTTTTACCGTAGACTTATGTTTGCTTTTCTCCAAGGTAAATGCCCAGGAGTGTGACTGATGAAACATAAAGTAAGTCTTTATTTAGGTTTCCTTTAAAGTTCCATTAAATTTCTACCAATACTGTAACAACCTTAGTGGCTAAAACACCACAAATTTACTGTTGTACAGTTCTTATGTTTCTAGTGGTCAGAGATTCAAAATGGGTCTTACTGGCTAACACATCAAGGTGTTGGCATGATTGTGCTCCTTTCTGAAGTCTCTAAGGGAAAATTCATTCCCTTGTCTTTTCCAACTTGCAGAGGTGACTATATTCCTTACAGCTTCATTCCTCCACATTCAAAGCCAATGATGGCATATCTCTCAAGCTTGTCTTTTGTAACCAGTCTCTCTCTCTCTGACATAGCCAGGAAAGATTCTATGCTCTTAAGGATTCAAGTGATTAGATTGGGCTCACCCAGATTATTCAGTATAATCCCTCCTTTTTAATCCTCAATCACATCTATAAAGTCCCCTTTGCTATTTAAGATAACACAGTGACTGTCAGGGATCAGGGTTTCAATATCTTTGGGAAGCATTATTCTCCCTACACAGAAAGTGTCAACTATTTCTCATAGTGGCCATATCATTTTATATCCCCACCAGCAATATATGATAAATGTAGTTTCCATAGGTCCTCACCAGTATTTGACATTGTCACTATTTCTCCCAGTTTTTCTAATAGGTATACACTGATATATCATCATGATTTCAATGTGCACTTCTATAATGGCTAATAATGTTGAATATCATGTCATGTTCTTATTTACCACCCATAAAGTCTCTTCAGTGAAATGACTACTCTTGTCTTTTGCTTATTTTCTAATTGTATTGTTTACCTTTTTGTTCAAGTCTGTGAGTCCTTTGTAGAGAGTGGCCATAAAGTTTGTGTGCAAATTGCACACTATTTTAAATTGTACATGAAGTTTAAGGCCACCCTGTATATTTTAAGTATGAGACCCTTTTTGAGATATACATTTTGAAAATGAGAAGTAAAGATTTCTCATCCTCTTAACAGGGCCTTCTGCAGAGCAAACCTTTTAATTCTAATGAATCCTATTTCATCAATATTTTGTTTTAAGATCATGTGTTTCATCTTCTCTTTGAATGCATCCTGTTGCTTTTCTCTTACATTTTTTTCTAAAAGGCTTTTTATTGAATATTTTATATTTAAATATGTAATCTATTTTGAATTAATTTGTGTATAAAATGTGAGTTTAGGTTGAGGGTCTTGTCTTTTTTCCCCCTATGGTTATCTAACTTGTCAAATTTGTGGAACATTTGTTAAAAGGGTATCTTTCCTCCATGAATTGTTGTTGCTGCTTTGTCAAAAATCAGGTAGACATACTGTGTAGAACTGTTGTCAGATCCCTATTCTGTTCCATTAATCTATGTGTCTCCCTTTGCCAATTCCAGATTGTCTTGATTTCTTTGGATATATAGTAAATATTAAAATAGGGTAGACTGATTTCTCCCACTTTATTCTTTATTTTCAAAAGAACAATGAGTGAATTCTAGCTTAATCAGACATTAAAATGTACCCTAAAACTTACATGATTCAAAACAGTGAGGTACTGACCAATGGACACATGAAACTTAATATAAATTGTATAAGTAGATAATTTCACTTGGAAATTTAGTATAAAATATGGAAAAATCTTAAACTGATGGAGAAAAAATGGACATTTAAATTAGCATTTTGAGTATAGCTTGAAAAAGATGAAATTGGGTCATTCCCTGTAATGTGCATTAGGTTTTAAAATAGATACCAACATTTAAAAAAAATCATGAAATTACCAGAATAAAATGTGGATGAATCCTTCATAATCTGTGAGTTGAGGATGTTTTAAATCTTTACTCAAAACTCACAATATCCAGAAACAGAAAATGAGGCATAAATATAGATAATTTGTGTGTATGTGTGTGTGAGACAGGCTCTTGAGGATACACCTGGCTGTTAAATTATTTTATGACAGTAGAAATTATTTACTGACATAGAAAGATGTCCTATGCAAATTAAAAGAGAACATTACACATTGGAGGGAAAAGAGTAGCACTAAAAAACAAATTCAGCATTTTCCTCACAAAGTGAATTTTCAAAGATGGAAAAGAAAAAAAGCCAACAACTTTATAGAAGAAACAAAGCCTAAGAAATAAACAAAGTTTGCAGAAAAAGAAATGCAGATGACTTATAATCACATAAAAGGATGTTCAAGCTTGCTGATGCAGTTAGAGAAATGAAAATGAAAATTACATTATGTTTCACCAATCAAAATGGCAAGAACACACTTAACCAATACAGTATATGATGAAGTTGTGAGCATTCTTACACATTGCTAGTGGAATGCAAAGGGTACATCTCTTTGGATGGGAATTTGGCAATAACTAGGGAAATGAATCTCTGCAGAATACATACTACAGTGATATCAAAGTTCTCAAAATATTATTTAGGATATCATTAACATTTTCATAGTTTTAAGACTCGAGCTTATTGTTGAATGACCAAATATAAAATCAAATTAACAATCATACTGCAAATTAGTTTTTTAAAAATATTTTGAGGGCCGACAAGATGGTTCTTGCCTATAATCCTAGCATTCTGGGAGGCCAAGGAGGGAGAATTGCCTGAGCTCAGAAGTTTGAGACCAGCCTGAGCTAGCGCAAGACCCAAATCTCTAAAAATAGCCAGCTGCCTATAGTCTCAGCTACTCAGGAGGCTGAGGCAAGAGAATTGCTTGAGCCCAAGAGTTTGAAGTTGCTGTGAGGTATGACACTATGGCACTCTACCAAGGGTGACAAAGTGAGACTCTGCCTCAAAAAATAAATAAAATAAAATAAAAATGTTTTGATATCTTCCTTTCATGTTACTTGAAATTTAAAATAAGATAAATATCACTTCTATGGGCACAGTTATTATACTTCTTAACAACTTAAATTCTCTTAACCCACCAACAGATGCACCCATCCTCATGTTAATACATTTTTAAAATGTTTAGACTACACAAGAAAAATACATCATCATGGGGCAAAAGAAGGCATCATCTGGGCTAAATATCATATGAAAGAGATGAAGCCAATGAAATGAAGACTGTGGATAATATTAAATTATAGGGTGACTGAACAGCACTCACATATCCGTTCTGAAGCACAAAGCAAAGAGAATCTACACTCATATTACAGATAAAGAAGGTATTTTTGGTGTGAATTATTGTGCTGGGCTATATTGTCCAAACCAATTTTGAACCATTACGGCTCACTTTGGTTCTATATTGTCCCAAGCTTTAAGTTGGGACATAAAATTTTAATAGCAGGAAATGTCATAGAGCCCATTTCCTTATTGTACACTTCAGAAAACTGACCACTATCTGAACTGGGGTTGGACAAGTGAGACATGCATGGTGCAAATTTGTGGGAACTCTGATTATAAGATCATGTAGGTACAGGGAGCATGAAGAGAAAGATTAAATGCATACCTCCTGGAGTTTTCAGTGCTGAGAACCTCCTTCAGCTAGTTTTACTGTGAGTTCTGAAATGAACACTCATGGAGAAAAAGTGATCAACCACTTCACATGACTCTTTCGTGACAAACGCAGGGCTAATTAAAGTTCTCTAGTGTGGAATCCTCCCCCTGCGCTCGGCTGTCTTCACCCTTGCCAGTGCTCTGAGGAAATGCCTTGACATAGCGTGGTCAGCTCCTTGTCTCTATAAGACCACGGGCCCAAATTTTGTCATGACCCATATTTACCAAAAACAGCACAGTCAGACCTTACTCACAACAAGGTCATCACACTGTTCAAGTAATAAGAAAATGTTTTTAAGGTGAATAAACGGGTAAGTGAGGGAATTGTTTATTCTTCATGTTAATGTAATCATGAACAGAGCCACTGTAAGTCAACAAAGGCTTCGCAAATTCACAAACTACTGTTCTGATTAAACACACACACACACACACACACACACACACACACACATTCTCCAAGGAATAGTTTCACCTTTAATAACAGTATCTACAGGCTTGACGCCTGTAGCTCAAGCAGCTAGGGCACCAGCCACATACACCGAAGCTGGCAGGTTCAAATCCAGTCCAGGCCCGCCAAACAACAATGGCAACTGCAACAAAAAATAGCCAGGCATTCTGGCGGGAGCCTGTAGTCCCAGCTACTTGGGCGGCGGAGGCAAGAGAATCACTTAAACCCAAGAGTTTGAGGTTGCTGTGAGCTGTGACACCACAGCACTCTACCCAGGGTGACAGCTTGAGACTCTGTCTCAAAAAAAACAAAAAAACAAAAATAAAACACGATCTATAGAACTTTTAATGGATTTTAAAGAAATAGTTCTGCATTTCTTCAAGAATATTCTAATACTGAGGTTTTCAATGAAACAGGTAGATCCAGCAATTCTTATTAACCCAAATGAAGTAAAAACTTACACACACACACACACACACACACACACACACACACACATATCTGTACTTCACTATTTAAAGTATCCTTATTTCTAATCACAGAAAGTATGTATATAAGCAAAATGACCTTCAAGGAGTGAATAGATAGTCTATGGTATCTCAATACACTGGTATAATATACAGAAATAAAAAAGGATGAACTATTGATATATGCAACAAGGTAGGTGGATCGCAAATGCATTATGCCAAGTGAAATAAGATTGACTTTTGAGTCATGTTTAAAATGACATTGTTTAAAAGGCAAAATTATAGGGAGAGAAAATAAATTGGTGGAAATTGGAGAGGGAGTTGATTGCAAAGAGACATAGGCATTTTTTTGTGAGGCAATGGAAACATTTTATATTTTATTTTTGGAGGTGGTTATTGGACAGGATGTATTTGTCAAAAACCAAAGAATGTTACACTATTGAGAATAATTTTTAATGTAAAACACATATTTTGATAGCTGTTTTTAAGTATAATTGGATTCTCTATAATCCATTCAGAGTGCTTTGAATGATGGACTTGTGTAATCCCACACCAATGTGCTTTGAAGGGTGGACTAGGCGTTGACATCAAAGCATTGCTTACCAAGGGGAGTACTTCCAAGGTGACTGTAGTGATATTCATCAAGGAGGTATGTAGCACTTTTTCTAGGAGGAGTTCATGAACCTAATTATCCTATATTTATAAACACGCATACATACATATACATATCTGTAGAGAGAGACACAGAGAGAGAGAGATTTTATTATAAGGGGTTATATCACATGATTATGGAGGTTAAAGGCTGTCCACCAAGAGGAATTCTCTCTCACTAGAAGGACAGTCATCTGTTTTGCTCTATTTATGCTTGCAACTGATCGGAGGAGGCCCACCCATACCCAGATTGGAGGACAATCTGCATTACTCAGTAAATGAATTTAAATGTTAATCTCATCCAGAAATTCTTTCATAGAAACAACCAAACAATGTTTGAACAATATTTAGGCAGCCATGGCTCAGTCTCATGGGAAATATTTATGTATAAGGATTGTAAACAGAGAAATTAAGCATTCCAGAGCAGGTAAAACTGGTAGCATAAATGCTGGATCCTGAGACATGTGCACATATAACTCGTTCAGGTAATATCATCTTAATTCTCCTGATTGTTAGATCCGGCATACTCCCATTCACTGTAAATCTGGCTTTTTACACTCAGAGTTCTTAATCTCTTTTAACACTTGGCATCATCCAACTTTCTACCATTGCCAATTTATAAAATTTAAAGAGCTATCACGTTATTGTTTTAATTTGCATTTTTCATATTACTAATGAGTTAGAACAGCTTGTCATACGCCTGCTATCTGATTTCTCACACTGAGTGATTCATGGAGAGGGTTGGTGGGTGGAGATTACTGGGAGCCATGATTTCCACATGATGAGAGAAATGACTTTCCCAAGGGCACAAAGTAAAAAAGTAAGTCTCCTTCCAGTCAAACACCACAAAGGGGAGTCAACATGCTAAAGAATAAAAAAAGTTGATATTATACATGAAGAAAAAATTGAGAAAGTTATTCATGCCAAAAGGCTTAAATAACAATAAAAAAACTTGAAGCGCCAACGAAGTTTTATCAAGTAGACAAGAATACTTAGCAATTAAATTTTCTCATTATTGTTTCAATTTACATTTTTCATATCTCAGTGGCAACATAAATTTTATGTTATGTTGTACACTAAGGTTTATGAGCTTTGCAATCTTGAAATTATATGTTTAAGAGAGCATATTTTGTCTAAGCAAATGAAAAATATACAGTAAAAATGCACACAAAGAGTGTACCTCATCAAACATAATAATCTATTTCTTTAAGCACTAAAGAGATCACCTATATTACTAAAAACTATTACTGTTTGGCCATCTATATAAGATTTTAAATAAAGCACTCAATTTAACAGATTTAGACGAATGGTCCTTTAGTTTCAAATTAGTATTGAGTACATGATACTTTACTAAGGAGAATGTTTATCAACTCCATCCAGGTAAATACAAAAGAGGTAAAGTGGTCATCTTTTTGATGGCTGAATAGCATTCCAATGAATATATATACCACAACTTATTAATCTATCTATGGGTTTATGGGCACTTAAGTTGTTCCCACATCTTTAGAATTATGAACTGAGGTGCTATATTTGAATACAAATGTCCTTTTTATAAAATGATTTTTTTTTTCTTCTGAGTAGATACCTCATAATGGGATTGTGGGATCAAAAGGAAGGTCTATTTTTGGCAACTTGAGGACTCTCCATACTTATTTCCAAAGAAGGCTGTACTAGTTTGCAATCCCACCAACAGTGTAAAAATGTTCTCTTCTTTCCACACCCAGGCCAGCAACTACAGCTTTGGAACTTTGTGATGAGTAACTGGATTTTTCACACTCTTCAAAGTGACAAATGTTTTGTCATTTATCTTTTTCCTTCAAGTACAATCTTCAGTTGGAGCTGAGCAGTTGCTAATGAATGTAAAGATGAATGAGAATTATAATTTGTTTAGAATTCACTTAAAGGGCAGAACCAAAATATGAATTCTTCTGCTCTCAACCCTTTCAAAGGTTTGCCTATAACCTCCCGCATTCTCCTTATGCAGAAATCTTGCCCTGGAAGAAATTTGGTGGTTAAACATCTGTTATACAACAACATTTCAGACATATCAGGAAATGATTCTGAGAGCTCCAGTGCGGGCTAACAAGCCTAATCGATGGCAAGAGAGTATAGGGCCAGACTGGAGATCATAGAACTAATTCATATAAAACAAGCTCCAGAGGGGGGAAACGGGAAAAGATGTAACTACAGACCTACAGAACAGTCCTTAGTTTGTCCATAAACTAAGCTTTGAAAGACTCTCCCTTATAATGCCATCCACTATTTTCTGAGGGGCAGTGGCCTAAGTAGCTTCCTTGCTGGGTCTGGAGGACTCGACATGGCCTCTATAAGGTGTCTGAAGATGTGAACAAAAGAAAAAGAAAAGAATGCAGTGAATATCTGTTAATAGTGTTGTTCCGATCCTCTACATCTTTATAGACATTCTTGTTTAGTTTTTCTGTCAGTTGCTCTGGGATGCAGGTAAAATCTCTAACTACATGACTGTAGAACTATTCAGATTGTCAATGTTCACTCTGCATATTTTGAAGCTCTGCTCTTAGGTGCATTTATATAGAGGATTTCTATGGTTTTTGTTGATTATGAGAGGTCCCACTTTTCCTCTCCAAAACTCTTTGTAATAAAGTCACTTTATCTGAGAAAAAATGGCTCATCAGGAGTTGCTTTTTTCCAAAAGGAAGTCTATATCTTCTATCATTTTGAAAGCAATGACTTTTCTTAAAAAGTTATTGGAAAATATTCCCAACCCATAATTACGCCATTCAAATTTGAATTATTTCAGTAAAGGACAGAGATTTATTTTGTGGTTAATTAAATTCAAAGCACTCAGAGCATCAAAAGTTAAAACGTCAAAGCTCTTCCCTGTGTAAACATAACAGCACTCTTCCCAATATATTCAAGTTTCAGGAGATGCACTGACTATAGGAACGAGTAAATAGTCCTTCCCATACTTGGGACATTAATATAAAAAAAGCACCAATTACTTTCTTTTAAAAACTTTAGGATTCAAATCAAATTTGGAAAACATTTGGCAATTTATCCCAATTGCTAGTGATTTCCTAATATTTTTAAAAAATAAGTCACCCCTACTTATCTAAATAATGCATACAGCTTATCACTTTCACTCTAAATTAATAAGATATCACATCTCCTCAAGTTGGAATCTAAAAAGAAAATGGAAAGCTGATTCATCGAAAGATAAACAACAGAAAAGACATTAACTCCTAGAGAAGACATCATTTTTCATGGGGCCTACCGGGGTGAATGTCCATCTCAGATCTGAATGAAAAACAGCTAGTACCTTACTTTAACCTTGACTATTTTCCTGACTGTCATTGATAAAGTGTATCAACCCACCTTCTTCCCTTCGAAACACAGACACATTCATTCTCATTCTCTCTCTCTCTCTCTGAAAAAGTGGCTGGGTCCATAGTGAAAGTTGGTGCTGAGTTTTGCAGACACTAGTTATTAACTGCAAAAAGTGAAATATCCTTGATATTCTAGATTAGGATTCTAACTCCTCCCACCCACATTCTCAGCAAAAACTACCTTCTGATTGCCTTGCCTAGTCTGTGTTCTTTAAAACAGAACTTAGAACAGTAGCTATGGACTGATCTATGATTGATAACTTAGATAGCCAGTGCTTTAAAAACAAATATAGATTTTTGCTTCAAATATTCATTTGGTTAATAGTGATAAATCTCTTTCAAGTGACATGTATTTGGAATTCTTACTTTTTATTTTTGTACACTCACAAAAAGAAAACGTAAACTCACTTATTACAGTCAGGTGGGAATAAGTCAAGCAGTTAGACTAAGACCTAGTCTTATAGAAATGCAGGAGCTAAGAAAGACATCCTGTAATCCTAAATAGATACTACTCTGGAATTGCCTGAGAGGATTGATAAATATCATTACCTTAAAATAGTAATGTAAAGTCAAGAAAGACCAAAGTAAGCCTCACAAAGACACAATTGCCTTGAAATTTTTATTTAAAAAAATGAAAATATGCTGCATTCCAGTATATGTATAACTGCTGGACTATAGAAAATGTGAAGTGTAATAAACTCTATCATGTGGTTGGTGTAGCCTGGCCTGCATATAAAACTGCCTACTCTCCTGCTTAAGGAAGTCTCAAACTCTTTTAAGTAGGCCCCAAGTCAGCCTATTAATCCATAGTCAAGGACAAAGAGCAAGGAGGCATACCTACATCTGTGCTAGTAAAGATGGTAATAATAATAAGCTTAATAAGTTGTGTTATACCCTTCAAATAAGCAACCCTACCAGAATGCCTCTTGACTTTGGTGATCTGTATTCCAAAAAGGGAATCCTCAGGCAGGTATGCTGTTCTGGTAAAAGATGGAAGTTTTATTGTGAAGCTGAGAGAAGCTGGTGCCCAGGACATTTGACCTCTTCTTCCATTGTAGCATCTTCAGACAAGAATATAGTAGATTTAGTGAGAATTTTATCCTTCATGTAAACAATGACAACATATGTGAGGTTATAATCAGTTTATTGACACTTTTTTCAATAATATATAATAAAAATGTTAGTGAGACTCACATTTGTTCTTGTTTGTAGATGTTTCTAGGAGTTCTTGGAAGATATATTTCTGCAAAGGTGATATATCTAAACTGGTGACTTGGGGGACACCAGGGTAAGGTATATTTGACCTGAGTGCTATACAAAAGTATAGAGAACTTAGGAACAACAGGAACAAATAAAAAGAAAAAGAAAAAATTTCAGAACTGTACATCCCAAATAAGAGAAACATTATTAATAAAAAAAAAAAGTAGAGGAATTCCCTAAAATGGAAATACAGAATATTAGAAATATTGACTATGAAAATAGTGAGTACCATAAATCCCAATAACATAAATACTAAAGGATAGAAACATGAAATGTCTGTGTTAGGAGTGTTTTTGAAAAGTTCTTCCCACTTATAAGGACTTGTACCTGGGTTAAAATCTAGAAAGCACCTGGGAGTCCCCTACAATAATGTGAAATATCCTGAAAGTTATTATCATGGAATCCAAAGAGGCTTGCTTCTCCTTAACCTTTCAGTAAATCCTCTTCTTTATCATATCTCTTTGTGGTGATATTGACCACCAGGTATTCAGGACTAAAGCCTCTTTCAACAGGAAGCCTAGAAATGTTTTTCAAGAACAGCTTAAAAGTTGAAATGCTTTATGAAATGCTCCTATTTCTCAATTCATTGACATGTCAACCTCTCAGTGAGGCAATCTGGCTTCCATGAATAAAAAGAGTTGCTAAAGTGACATGTATTCAAAATTTTGACTTTTAACATGGTAATTACATATCCTTTTAAAATAATGGTTATAATTAGTTTCCCCATTTCAAAGAAACCACAACATAGGCTATGCATAGAGACAGTGAGTAGTTTGGGATCTCAGTGAAAACTAGGTGGTCTATCCCATTAAATGCTCAAGAACATCTAAGGTAGCACATGGGGGTAGAAAAACAATCATGTCCCAGATGCTTAAGCTCTTGGAATCTTCTGCTACTTGGGAATTCTATTCATTTGGCTTGTTTATTTCATTTTGTAGCTGAAACTTTAGCCTCCTTGGAAAATGTCCTCAGTTTCTTTGTATTTTGGACAAATTTCTGATAGTGTTGTCATTGGTGAAGTACAAATAAGAGTGTAGGCAAATATGTCAATGGAACAGAATGGAGAGCTTAGAAAAATACATAAATATGGACAAGTTTGGGGGGGAGGGCAAGATGTCAGACTAGACACAGCTTTCATCAGAAGCTCCCCCCAACAAGGAGGAAATTTGTATTGAAGCAAACTTGGAGTAGTTAATAGTGAGGAGTAGATTCCAAGGTGAAGAAATCAAAGCATTCAGCATAGCCACTGAGATAAATTGTGAGGACAAATACAAGAAAGAGGAAGGAAAAGAATAGAGGATAGGTACAGGAGTGGACCAGACTGGAGGTGCCTGGAGAACAGAAGGGTAAGGGGACACTTCCTCCACCAGGGGCACTATCTGTGAGCACAGAAACCTAGAATCTTTCACCCCATAAGAGAGTCCTACAAAAGACAAAAAAGTCCCAGTCTTCCTATCAGCCTCTGCGTCTTCATCCTGCCTGGCAGAATAGAGAGCAATTTTGGCTCCAGCTACCTTGCGAGTACAGCTCATCCCTCATCTTTCTTGGGTTGCCATACGACTGCCCCCTGCAGAAGTCTACTTCCCAGCCCCAGCCACAGCAAGTTGCAATGCTAGCCTGGTCCAGATAGCCTGGAGGGCTGCCCCACCCCAGGCACTAGGAAGGTGAAAGTTCTTTGGATCCCATCCAGTACTCAATGCAACTAAGAAAGCAAGAGTTACAGAGGCCACTGTCTCTGTTACCAACAATCAGAGGGATCCTTAGCTAGGCCATGGGAGGAAAGAGAGACAGGTCCTGCCTCTGCAATGTGTCTGGGAGGAACTCTGAGGGACATCTGCATTATGTGGCCCAGTGAACTGAATGTATCCCGCCGCCCCTCTGCTGGGTAGGCAATAGTGATTTGGCTGCATTGAGAGAGCAGAGTTCTGGAGAGGCAGTGTTTCTCCTGAGTCTCCCTCCTGATAGGAAGGGATCTCTCTCTACTGGTTGGAGTGGCTCTCTGGCATCTGTGCCCAGTGGGCCCCTTCTGGAGATTCTATCTCCAGCCCCCCTCCAGCTGACTTGGAGAAAAATGAGCCTAGCTTCAGGCAACCCCACTCTGGGAAAGCCCAGAAGCTGACACGCAAGGCTGAGATCCCCCTACCCTAACTACAGAGAAGAGAAGCTGTGGCATTTCCAATCTGAAATACCTGGGACTCTGGAGAAAAACAGCAGCTCATTTGAACTGTTAGAGGCCCACGGGTGAGGGCAGTGAGGAGCTCCACATCCTGGGGCCTCTGGATCTAATTTCAGCCAGCAAGTTTTAGTTTTCAATTTGGTCTCCTGGGTACTGCCGATGGTATCCCAACTAGATTATCTCTCAGGAACATTTTAGAAACCATCTGACATTCCAGCTTAAAAGTATAATAAATATATACATATATAAACTGAAAATACACATGGGGAGAAATCAGCAGAAGAATCCTGGCAACATGAAAAATCAGAGCAGACTAACTCCCCCAAGAGATTACAAGGGAGATAGATACAGCTGAAAATTTCACCCATAGATAAATTGTTGAAATGACAGATATAGAATTCAGAATATGAATAGCAAATAAGATGAATGGAATTGAGAGCATGGAAAAAGAAATCCAAAAGAAGTTTAAAAACTGTCTCAAGAAATCAGTGAACTTTAAGGCAAAGTCATCAATGATCTAGACATAATTAGGAAGGATATAACAGAGCTTAAAGAATTAAAAGGGGCATTTAAGGAGATTCAAAACACACTCTATTTAGTCTCAGCAAGAGTATATTCTGAGAAAGAATCTTAGAAATTGAAGACAAGATTTTTGAACTAACTCAATCATTCAAAGAAGCAAAAAAAAAAAAAAAAAAAAAAGCAGAGCTTTCTCTGTGAGAGTTATGGGACTACTCCAAAAGATTGAACATTTGAAGCGTAAGGATTTCCAAAGGAGGAGAATAAGGTCCTAATAGCATAGAGGCTCTACTTCAAGACATCATGCTGGAGAATTTTCCAAGCATTGTGAGAGACCCAGAAATCCAGATAGTTTCAGAACCCCAGCATGACTCAGTTCAAACAAAGCATCTCCTAGACACATTATAATTAACTTGGCCAAAGTGAAAATGAAAGCAAAAATTTTGCAAGCAAGGCATAAGCAACTTCTTACCAGCAAAGAGAAAACTACCAAGGTGACAGCAGACTTTTTAGCTGAAACTTTTCAAAGCAGAAGAGGGTGGTCATCTGTCTTTGGCCCTCTTAGAACAATTTTCAGCCCAGGATTCTTCATCTTGCTGAGTATGAAATCAAATCTTTTACTGACATGCAAGCATTCAGGAAATTTGCCACAAAAAGGCCAGCTCTCCTGGAGGTACTCAGACCCATTCTTCACACTGACAAGCAAAATAGACCATTAGCAAAGTAAACACACCCAGAAATTAAAGGACAAAGCCTAGCTTCCACAATGGGGCAAGGGATAAATCTATGCAGCCAGACCTCCACAAAACAAGATGAACAGAACACCATATTTCTCAATTCTATCAATAAATGTGAATGGTTTGAATTCCCCACTGAAGAGGTACAGGCTGGTTGACTGGATAAAAAAGCACAAGCCTATGGATAAAAAAGCAATATATATACTGTCTTCTGAAAATACATCTAACCTCTAAGGACAAAACAAGACTCAAGGTTAAGGAGTGGAAAACAATATTTCAGGCAAATGGAAATCAGAAGAATGCAGGGGTTGCAATCTTATTTTCAATCTTATTTAAATTGGATTAAACCAACAAAAATAAAGACAGAAATGGACATCATATACTGGTCAAGGGAACAAAACAACAAGACATTTTGATTCTAAACAGCTACATACCCAATTTAAATACTCCCAGATACTTAAAACAAACCCTAACTAATCTGAATAATATGATATCCTTCAACAACATACTAACTGAAGATTTCAACATCCCTCTGACAGAACTGGACAGATTCTCCAAGCAGAAATTAAACAAAAAACAAGGACTTAAATGTGGTAAATATGGTCATGTTATCTGTGAAAAATGAACAGAGGTAGTTCAATGGAGAAAAAGATAGCTTTCTCAACACATGATATTGGAACAATCAAACATCACATACAAAAAAAAATTCTAGACAAAGACTTTACATCCCACACAATTTAATATCTTCCTATATGTTATGATTTATATTTTGATTCCACTGTGGTCTTAGAGAAGACATTACGTGATTCTACTTTTTAAATTTTAAGTGTATGTTATAGTCCACAATGACATTTATCTTGGTGAATATTCCATGTGAACCTGAGAAAAATGGGTATTACATTGGTGGCTAAAGTTGTCTAAAGACATCAATTATCCTCACTTGATTAAAGGTGTTGTGGAGTTCAACTGTTTTCTTATTAATTTATGACTACTAAATCTGTCCATTTTTGATAGAGGGATTTTGAAGCATGTAATTATAATAGTGAATTCATCTATTTCTCCCTGTAGTCCTATCCATTTGTGCTTTATATGTTTTCACATAATGTGATGTACATATTAAAGTTTGCTATGTCTTCTTGGAGTTTTGATTCATTTATCATTTGTTATCCTTGATAAGTTTCCTTACTCCAAAGTTTGATTGTTCTGAAACTAATGTCGGTAATCACACTTTCTTTTGATTAATGTTAGCATGGTATATTTTTAAACATTACTTTTAATCTATGTGCGTCTTTATACCTGATGTAAGTTCCTTGTAAAGAACATATAGTTAGATCTTGGCATTTTGATCTTCCTAACAAGTTTTGTGTTTTAATTGGTGTACCTAAATAATTGATGTTTAACATGATTATTAATATAAGTGTTTTCATATCTACAATATTTGTTATGTGTCTTATTTGTTACCCTTTTTCTATGTTTCTACTTTTATTTTCTAGCCTTTTTTTTCATATTTAGTGGCTTTTATCCAGGGCTTTATATAATTTCCTTTTTTTCATAAATTGATAATAATTTTTTAGTGATTGTCCTAGAGTTTATAATATACATTTACAAATCATCCAATTCTACTTTTCAATAACACTGTATTGTTGCATAGATAGAAAGTACTTTATAATAACTAAATATTCTTCATTTCTCTTTCCTAATCCTTGTATCATTGATGCCATTTATTTCACATATACGTAAGTATATATGGATAGATTAATTATATAGCATATATAATTGAATACATTGTTGCTATTATTATTTTGAACAAAAATATCTGTTACATCAATTAAGAGTGAAAATTAATCCTTTTCTAACTTCCCTTACTCATTGTCCGATGTTCTTCTTTTCATTATGCATATCTGAATTTCTGACTTACATCATTTTCTTTCTTTCTGGATAGCTTGTTAACCTCCTCAAATTTACAAAATCTACAATCTTAGAAAGGAGGATTGAAAGAGAGTACCACAAACTGTAGGTGGGAAATGGAGCCACTATTCAAAACCCAAACCAGCATTTGAGAAAGGGGTAAAGTTACAGGAATCTATGCTGATCATGGTGGCCATCTGATCATGGTGGCCAAATATACATATTTAATAAGCTATAAGAATAATCATGAATATTGATTAAAAGAGCAACAACTACATGAGCAATTGCACTCCATGCAGGTTCATATTCAGAAAATGGTGGCCTTAGCATGATCAAATGCTAGTGTTTATGACTCTCTGAGGTCAAAAGGTGAATCAGAGAATATGAAAACTCTCCCTGTGCATCCTCTATAGACTGATGAGAACTATGCTACACCTATGGCTTCTTATCAGAAGGACATGCTTCTCAGATATAGTGCTGACACTGCAAAAGGGAGGAGCCACATTAGATGGTTGAGTGAAATCAATGGTAGAGTGAGTTTTTCCAAAGTCTGCTTCCGTTTAGCCCTTACAGAAGAAAGGTCAATGGTGATTAATCAGGGAGGATGTATAACAACTTGTGCCAGATCTCCCTTCCTATGATAGTCAAGAACTCAGTTTTTAAGCTTTTTTGGGGGGTTCCTTTGGTCAACAGGAGGGTCCATGCCTTTAACTGGGGGCTTAGGATTCTATTTTATTTTTATTTCTCCAACATATTTTAACAATTATTGTAAGGCAGGTTTATTGTCAGCAAATGCTCTCAATATTTGCCTGAAAAAAGTTCTTTTTTTTCTTTACTTTTGAAACATAATGTAAACATAAGGTAAAGAATTCTAGGCTGGTGGCTCTTTTCTTTTCCTTTTAACATTTTAATTATATAACATCATAATCTTATGTGCATGGTGTCTGAGGAGAAGCCACATGTAATTTTTGTCTTTACTTCCCTATAGATAAATCCGCCAAACACAGCTTCTTTAAAGATTTTTCTTTCTTTATGTTTGCTTATATATAATTAGAATATTGAATATCTAGAGGTCTGTTTATTTCTTTGTTTGTATTTATAGTGCTTGAATTTTTTTAGCTTTTTAGATCAATGGTTTGGTGTCTGATGTTAATTTGGGAAAAATCTTAGTCATCATCACTTCAAATATTTCTTCTCTTCTTTTTCTTCTCCTTGTATTATTGCCATTGTGCTATGTTACCCGTTTGTTGTTATCCCATGTCTTTGACATTCTATTGATGTTTTTTAGTCTTTTTTCCCTCTGTTTTCAGTTTTGGAAATTTCTATTGAGATCTTGTCAAGTTCAGAGATTCTTTCCTAAGCAGCATCTAGATTACTAATGAACCAAAGATATTTTTTTATTTTTGTTACAGCGTTTTGATCTCTAACATTCTTTTTTATTATTCTTTCTTAGAATTTCTGTCTCTCTGTTTAGTCTTCAAAAACTTTTTTTTTTTTTTTTTTCAGTTTTTGTTTTTTTGGCTGGGGCAGGGTTTGAATCCACCACCTCCGGTATATAGGGCCAGCCCCCTACTCCTTTGAGCCACAGGCAGCGCCCTTTTCAAACTTTGTTTTTGCCTTAAGGCCTTGAATTATCTATGGAAAGGTGGACATGATATGCTGAGTAAAAGGTACAATAGTTAATAGGTCTTAAGTGATGTGGTGGTATGATAATCCTAAAAGTAGGTCTCTGTCTATGTCCCTGGTCTATAAATTATATCACAAGCAATCTTCAGTCATTTTGGATTTTGAAGTTTTTCATGTTCTTTGGCAAAACAGAATAGCTAAAGAGGCTGAAGTTGCATATTTCCCTTTTCCACTGGAAAGGCTAAATGAGGCCCATGTTGGGTATTTTCCCTTCCCTCAGATCAGCTACATTCTGATAAAACCTTACTAGGTTAGCATCTGGTAAGAACAGTTTCTTTTGAGAGTAGGTCTTCTGTAAGTAGAACAGAATGATCGGGCCTGTTTTATAATACTTTTATAATATAATTATAGTAATTTTATAATGCCCCTCCCCTGCCAAAAGCATAAGGAGAATTTTCTCTGCTATTCATTTTTCAAACCTAATATACCTCCTGGAATTAACACTTCCAAAAGTGTGGGTGCCTCTCCATAACTGTGTCTCTTTTGAGCTTTTATTTGTCCCACACTGAGCCTCCAGTAATTCATCGATTAAAATTTAGGTTTTTCTTTTCTGGCATTGGTAGTTTTGACTCCAGTAAGTCATGAAGTATCTACCTATGTGCCTTTCCAATTTTCAGGGGAGTAGTTTACTTTGTGACCTCATTTCTCTGATGGATAAAAGAAGACCTGTGAATTTCTCAGTTTTTTTCAGATTTTTTTGTTAGAATGGAGTGGTAACTTCTACGTTCTTCTCTTGGTGGACTAGAAAGGAGATTTCAATAATGGTTATTTTTCTCCACATATCACTTCTTTCTTCAAGAGTCAGGTCTGGGGCAACTTTTGTGTTCCTTGGCAATTCTCTCTTAAATTTTTCTGGACTCTCACAAATATTTTGCGCCCTTATACAATATGGAATGTGAGCTTCACCATCCTGGTAATAAATTAAAGCAAATAGCATATATGAATAGCAGACTCATTCCAGTTCCTAACCTTCTTCTACCTCAACCTATTTGCACTTGCTATTGTACTTACTCAGAATTCTTTCCTCATTTATTTGCATACCTTAGTATTCTCATTTTATAGTAGTCTTGTTAACTACTATACCTTCAGCACCTAGAGGACTACCTGGACCTACATTCTGAAGGGCATTCTGTATAGATCTTCCAACAATTTTGTTGTTTTCTAGGTGTTCTCCATAGTTCTTCTAGGCCTTTTTATAAGTGTTAGTTGAGTGAATAATGAAAACATGAATTCATCCATTGATACATGGATTAATTATAAAACTTTGCATATTACAGTTGCATGGATGATATGTAAAGACAAAGACAAAAGAAAAAGACAAAAGTAGTACTTTTCATGTAACAGTGTAATATTGGCATTTCTATCTTCCCAATGACATTAAGTTTACTTTATTTTCCTAATGGAGTATTCAGATAATAAATGCAAGTAGACGTATTTATTCATTTCATAAACAAAGAAGCCTAGCTTTTCAGGATAATGTGTAGAGGCTAAGAGAAGGGGAGAGGGACATTACTATAATGCAAAATAATCACCAGAATTTTTCAAAGACCAGCTTAAAAATTCTGCCAGATTGGTTAGTTACTATTTTAGACTATATCGATGGAGCTCCAATAGCTATATTTAAGTTTTTCTTCCCAAGAAGAAGAAAGTGATCAATGACATTTTCTAAGGTTTCTTTTAATTGTGCAGCAGAACGCATCTCTCAAATGCTGTCACTTGTGAGGACTTCAATAGAAGGCTTAATGAGGGTTTGGAAACATGCAGACTTAAGTAATCATCATTTATCTCTGGCTGACAAAAAAAAAGTGTTAGCATATCTAAAAGGGCCTGAGGTTAATTGATATTTGGCAAAATGAAAGCTTTGTTTGGAGTATTTTTCTGACCACAAATTGGAGTACACCAGTTTACTTCTTGAACTTTGTATCAGCATAATTCTGCCTATTGGCTGTTGGCTCCTATGTTCATGAGACTCAGTTTGTGTTTCTAATCTAATGCAGGAACTACAATGGAAGAGGAAGCCAGAAGGGTTATAGGACTTAGGACCCATTTTTAGTATAAAATAATTTAAACTCTTAATAAAAAATCTGTAAATATACAAAACATAGAAAAAAGATTTAAAAAATAGGTTTATATACCAAAGTGATCTGGTGCAAATATTTTGCCGCAGTAAATTTTTAAATTTATGTTTATTGTTAAGTATATCTTATATTTATTGTATGTTCAGTTTTGCATTTTTTTTAGCTAATTTATGGAATGGTCATCATGTTTAAGCATTTAATGGTCAAATAATACATAGTACAATAATCTATTGCATATTTCACAGTAGCTAGGAGATAATAGCTCAAATATTCCTAGCATAAGGAAAATACAAATATTTAAGGTGATAGATACCCTAATTACATTGATTTGATTTTTTACAAATTGTATGACCATATTAAATTTTTATATGTGCCCCCCAAATATGTACATATATTATGTATCAAAAATAAAATTATGATATATAAAAATACTTCAGAAGGAGATTGTGAGGGTAGTGCCTGTGGCTCAAAGGTGTAGGGCACCAGCCCCAAATGCCAGACGTGGCAGGTTCAAACCCAGCCCCGGCCAAAAAAAAAAAAAAAAACACACTGCAGAAGGAGATTGTATTTAGTGGTCATCAACTGTTTTTTTTGTTTTTTTTTTTTTGAGACAGAGCCCCAAGCTGTCACCCTGGGTAGAGTGCCATGGCATCACAGCTTACAGCGACCTCCAACTCCTGGGCTCAAGCGATTCTCCTGCCTCCACCTCCCAAGTAGCTGGGACTACAGGTGCCTGCCACAATGCCCAGCTATTTTTTGGTTGTAGCTGTCATTGTTGTTTGATGGGCCTGGGCTGGATTCAAACTGCCAGCTCAGGTGTATGTGGCTGGCGCCTTAGCCGCTTGAGCCATAGACGCCGTGTCTCATCAACTGATCTTTATTGTTAAGGATTTAGAACTTACCTTTCCTTTGCACTTGTGTCAATGCTTCATTGAATATTTTTATGGTTGTTTGTTTCTGAATTTAGTATAATGTTCTTATTCTATAGTCCAGACAGTAGTATTTATGAATCAAAGATTCAGAGCAATTTTAAAGTCCTTTGTTAAAATTTCCATTTTTTAAAAAGGTTGGACCATGCATTTGACTTTCTATTCTATCAGTCACAGAAAATATGCCACCACCCTCACCTTAAATGTACCCTAGCCCATAGAAGATGGGCCAACCTAAGAAAATTATTTCTTTTTTTGTAATTAAATTTTGTTGTATGAAACCAAAAATAGGTTAGACTTCTGCTTTGCAAAACATGTGGAGCTGGGACTAGAGGTGGTGTCAGAGTTAGTTGGCATCATGTCATGTATAAACCAAAGACGTGGGGGCAAAAACACAAAAGCCACATAAGAAATTAAGAGTCTTGCAGAAGAAGCCATTTGCACTGAGGCAAGAGGCCACATGGTCCCAAGAATAGGGAGAGCCGATGACAATCAAGTCAGCCCAAATGGTTGACAGTCCTATAAGACCTGGCTATGCTTTCCAAGATGCACCCTTTTTCTATAATCAACCTCCTGTTTCCTTAAACTTCTCTGAGAGCATTTCTGCTTCTTGAAACAAAACTTCATGGAGCACATGCCAGTGCCAAAAATGAAAACTTTTTGCATGTAACTATTCCCAAAATTTCAAGACTTCCAGAAAAGCCATAACCACTACTTAGGTGCTGACAACAATGCAAACGCCACTTACAGGACCTCTATTTATAAACGCAAACACACTCATATCCATATGGATTTACATGCATATATATATATGCACATATGTGTACATACACACAAATCACTATTATAGTTTTATGATGGAAGAACCCAGAAAAGATGTGAAGACCAATGATGGTTCACTGCAAACACAATTCAATGCTATCCTCTGATGTCTTGAAACCCAAGGCAAAAAGTGTAAATGAACTTATGGGAAAGCAAATCTATAATTTAACCTTAAGAAATAGTGTGGAAGAATGGAGATGTTTATAACCAATCTATAAATTAACCTGGAAAAATTTTACACTTAGTTTCCAGGAAAATGGTCAGAGAGTACTGTCATAATATTGAACTAATAAAGCATATAATAAACCATTAACATACTACATAGTAGTCATTCTGCATCTGAACTAGCAGGCAAGTGGTTACAGAGAAAGGGGAGCTCAATGGTTGTGATTCCAGACGATCAGGGCTGGGGCGTCTCTCTAAATGAGTGCCCCTCTGACCCACAGGTCATGCTCTTCACCTCCTCTGTCTGATTTACACGCATTCTTATTTCTGCTAATCCAGGAAACAGAAAATCCTCCTGTCTTTATGGTACTGACTTATCCTTAAGGCAAACACATTTTGTACAGCTTGTTTTTCTATGATCAAGGGTTGAAACATATTCCTCAGTCAGTTGCCGGTATCCCCTCGACCCACACCCTCCAAGACTTCCCAACTTTTACAATTGCAGAATTTTTGAACTAATATATAATCACTAGGATAAAAGGCTGACGGGGCAAGACTTTTAGAATATGAGTTTCTTGAACCATGTACACCTTAGGCCAAGCTCTTAGTGGAAGTGAGGAAAATAAAATAGAAGAAGAAAAGAAAAAGGAGCTTTGCAAATTACGTTTCCTTGTTCAGACTTCTCCCCTCCCAGCCCCTACCTCCACCAGGTTCAGGTCAAAATGTTTCTTCTGCTTCCCTAGATTCTCCTAAAAGTTTTTAAAGCATCACTGCTTAGATTCATCCATTCATCTGCCTCTGAGTTCAGGGGAAGAGTAACATTACTGATTTTTCTCATCACAAAACTTTTCTTTCCAGGCCCAAGTAAATTGATGTTCATCTTCAATTCCCCGCATAATCTCCTAGGCACACTCATTCTATGTCGTGCTCTACGAGACACACAGCTCCACTGTGGGCGAGATGGAATGTAGTTACTGAAATGAAATGTAAAAACTAAGAAGGGAGAAATCATTGTAGCCCTCTCTCACCCCATTTCCAAAGGGTCAGGCTGGAGTTTATCCTCTAAAATATTTCCTTAGGCTTTATCTCACCCCAGGCCAAATCTTAGATGGTGCTGTTTGTAGATACTAGAATTAATTTTCTATCACTAATAACATTCTACTTTATTACATTTGTGTGTTAATTCATTCACTCATGAACCAATATTTATTGAATGACCTTTATATACTGGGCACAGTGCCAGTTGCTTTAGAGAAAGCATAGAGCATTAGTAAGATGCAGCTTCTGTCTGTTGTGGGAAGAAAGACAGTAAATAATCAAGGAGCAATGAGATAGGATTTCTGGAAGGCGGAAGTGGACATCCTGATTCTGCCCACAGGGTTTCAGAAGAAGTTTAGTCAAGGAGGGCACTTTTGATTCAGTACTTACACGGGATAAATGAAGAGCATGTGTGTGTCTACAGAACTCAAGAGACAGGGATGCATGAGTCCACCAATGTGATGAGAGCTAGTGCAGGGGACTCGGTGGACATGGGGAAAAGTGGGATGACAATAGACCAGCCAGGCCCACTGAGGCCAGTGGCCAGGGCTATGTCACAGAGTATCTTCCAGTCCTTGCCCAAGGTTTTAACTTTACACCCCCTGCAACTAACAGTGGGTGGGGTAATGCAAAAGGACTTGCCCTGAGGGTGGTGGTCCCAGCCTCATTGCAGGTGGCAGATGGTAGTTCTAGATCCTGCAAACTCCAGGAGGGGGCTCTAAATTCCTGGTTTGAAGGAGATAATCAGCATTAGAAGGAAAGAGAATTCCCATTGTGCTGTTTCTGAACTATAAGACTAGAAAAAAATAAATTAACCCTCTCATACAGTGTTTGCTTATTTGCATATTGAAGATGAACTGGGTTGCCTTGATTAAGTAAATATCTTAGGGTATAAAATCTCTTGTTTACTGCCCTTGTGGAGATAAAGCGCGTGGTGATATTTACCAAGCCTCCTTCCCCTGCCCCATTCCCCGGACATTCCTCCTCCACCACCTGTGTCAGTCCTGAGCTTTGGAGTTGCAAAGGCCAAATCTCTGGCAATAGGCTAAAGATTTGGAAGTCAGAGTATGAGGGGAAGCCAAGAATTAGATTGTGCTGTGTGTGGCTGAGTGATCTGTGACCTTATAACCTATTCTCAGCTTGGGGTGCATGATCACAAGCACTCTAGATAGTGTGGAGGGAATCAAGGTTAGAGGGAAGCTGGGCCCCTCTAATTACTATAGAGTCCTGCGATAAAGTACCAAAAAGTTGGTGGCTTTGAAAAATACGCATGCGCGCACACACACACACACACACACACACACACACACACTTTAGTTCTCCGATAGTTTTGGTTTCAGTGGGCCAAAATTAAAGTGTCAGCGAGGCCGCACTCTGCATAGAGGCTCCAGGGAGAAACCACATCCTTGCCTGTGGTAGCTTCTGGAGGCTGTCCACGTTCCAAGGCAAGAGGCTCTCTTCCCCATTCCAAGCCACACAATCTTCAAATCTTGCTCTCTCTGCTAAGGTCACGACAATGCCTTTTCTCTTGTGATCCTGAAATTAACTGATCCTCTGCCTCCTTCTTGTAATAATACTTGTGATTACATTTAGGGCCTATCCAGAAAAATCCAGGGCAATTTCTTTCTCAAAATATACTCTGATCAATCCATAATCTAATCACAGCCCTTTTTGCCATGTAAGATAACATATTTACAAGTTGCTGGGATTAGGACCTAGACATCTTTTGAGGCCATTGTCCGGCCTACTATATCTCCTTGAATGAGTTAAGCCTGGGAAGCCCTAGAGCAGAGAGCAGATTAATTAGAGGAAGGCAAGTCAGGCACCCAGAACGTGACTTAAGGGGGCCCTTACAATCGGGCACATACAAGTGCTCTATCAGTACCTGAGAACGAGCACCTCCTTAAGTTCTGAACACTGGGTGCCTGCCATATCTCTCCTTAGTCTATGCCCTGTGTTGGAGTGGGGGCTCAATGCTCCAACATGGTGAAACAGTGGCAGAGCAGAAATAGGTGGCAATTTATCGTGGCAGCAGCCTCAAGACAGTGCAGTGGAGTTTCTCCTGATTCTTGGAGCTGGGCTGTTTTTTCATGAGTGTCGGCGAGTGTGTGGAGTGGGCACACAGAGTGGCAGACAGGGAGGATGGTGTCGAGCAGAAGAATGATTTCCCAGTAGCACAGGAGTAGCAGCCCACTCTAGTAATAGCAGAGTAGAGCAGGGTTTGCTCAGACAAATCCAGACTTGGAGAGGCTTTGCCTTTCTCTGGGGTTGTGACTGCGGGCCAGAGTCGAAATAAAGCTGTCATGGACCCTGCCAGCATGAATACCTCCAAGGACAAAGAGAATACCCCCAGAAGGTACACACATCAGGGAAAAGTGACGGGTTGACCATTCAGAATGGGGCTTCAAAGAAGCAATGAAATGAAAACAGCACACAGCCCGTACCTGCACCCACAGTACAGGACGCCCTGGACAGTGATGCTTGCTGCTTCTTTCCAGCTTGCCCTGTGAGCTGTTTGCATGCCATTTGTTCTGAGCTTCTTGTCTCCTAGAAACTCAGCACAGCACCCTCCTCAGCCCCAGGCCTGGCTGTCTTCCTCCCAGCTACGAGCCCAGCTCGTATACCTCTTCCTTCTTGGCCTGATGCACACCCAGCCAAGGGGACAGTGACTCATGCTAATTATACAGTAACCGGAAGAAAAAAAGAAAAACTCCCCCCCCCCCCCCCAACAGCACAGCAGCTGGGACTTTCTATTTATTTGCCTGCTATTTATAACTCATTTAGATAAGTAGGCCTTATCTCCTCCTCCTACCACACTCCCCCAAATGAAATTTCTCTAGGATGGATCCACTTTTATCTAAATTGGTTGGACAGAGGAGGGCAGCATATATAATCCATACTGAAACAGATAAGGCTTTCTCCTTGTACTTGATATAAACATAACCAACAAGCAAAAGGAGCATGGACAGGGGAAAATTAATTTACTTCCCTGCTTAATTAGTAGATGCAGGATAAATGTATCTGCTTAGTGCTCTAATTATAATAATACTTATCAGTTACATGGAACTCTTTATCATCAAAAATACCACCCTCCACTGACACTAAATAATTAATCTTTGGCACCCTGTTGTGAGTGTCTTATCTGAACAGGAGAAGGACCAAGAGGTTAAAGGAAAAGCAGATCAGAGCCATGTGCCGAGACCTCCCCTTATCTTTAAGCAAAAGCCATTCTGTGAGTTCCAGTCTCCTGGCCCAACACCTGGGTGCTTGAGACAATCCGCCTCTGCCTCAGCTGGCCTAGGGCTTTGCCGGCTACAGACAGAAGTTCACTATCAAGTTCCAGAGCCTGGGAAGCCTGCTCAACTGTGCAGATAGACTCCTTTCCCAGTGATGGGCAAGGTAGGTGGTGGCCCTGAGACAGTGGAGTCCACCAGCTCTGAGCTAGAGAAGTGGTCGCCAGGTCACCCCGCTGTGTGCATGGGACTGGTTAACAGGCTTTCTGCCCAGTGCCTGGTTTGATGTGCAATTGCTCTGCCCCGTTTCCTCCTTTTTCCTGCTGTGGGATCCAGCTCCTAGTCACTTAAATCCATTTGGGAATCCTGATAAGGTCTGTGATTTCCACCTTCAGCAGGGACCAGAGACTTCTTTCCCTCTAACCCTACGGCCTCATTGAGAGTCCCAGCACCTGAGATCAGAAGCCTCAAACAGCACAATCTCAGGCTCCCATAGAATGGGGTGTTGTCTGCTTGCACCCTGGAGGGACATGCTCTTGCACTCACCCCATTCCCTCAGCCCCCATTCTGGACTACACCAGCAAGCCCAGGAGTCTTTGACCTAGACCAGGACTCAGGTTACAGGCCAAGAGAAGGCAGGTGTGACCTGTCTCCCTAACTGCTGCCTTTCCTGCAACTTCAGGGGCCTGTCATTCTCAGACATTGGGATCATGTTGGTATCACAAAGAAAGAAAAGAAAATCGAACAGTCATCACTGTGTTTGGTACTTTTAGATCCTCAACGTAGCTTGCTTTAAAAATTAAAATATTCAAACCATTTGGTAAGGGCTTATTTGTTGTGACTTTCAGAGAACAGGAAACACATAGCCAAACAACAACAACAAAAAAAAGTACCTCCAACCAGGAGATCTCCCATTTACCTTGCAACCAGGGGTGGGAGAAGGGAGATCACTCAAGAGGATCTCTTACAGTCCCTACTTAAATTGTGGCTTTATTATGTTTTTATTTCTTCCCTTACTTTTATAAACATAATAGGCCATATACATAGTGTTTAAATTTAAAATTTGTTAAACCTCAAAGAGACTACTATGTCTAAGGGAATAAAAATTATAAGTGCTAATTATATAGATTTGAGGCAATATAATTATGCAACAGCTTTCTGAAAAAATATGAATGCAACATAACAGATTTTTCTTTCTCTCTTACTCGTTTCTTAATATTGGCCTTGGTCCTTAACCATGGAAAAATACCTCACTCCTGGATCTCCGCCAATCCTCTTCAAAATTAGAGAAGTTGAATTAAAGCCTAAGAAAATGACCAGAAGTGGTGTTTCAGGCCTATAATTCCAGCACTTTGGGAGGCTGAAGCAGGAGGATCATTTGAGGCAAGGAGTTTGAGACCAGCCTGGGCAACATAGTGAAACCCTGTCTTTACAAAAATTAAAAAAATAAAAATTAGCCACACATGGTGGCACATGCCTGTAGTCCCAGGAGTTTGTGGCTGCAGTAAGATCTGATCATACTACTCCACTCAGCCTGGGTGACATAGTGAGACTATCTGGGAAAAAAAAAAAAAAAAAGTCTAAATATATGATTCAAATTTTATAGCTAGTGATGTGCGTGTGTGTCCTGAAATACACTTATATATAGCTTGTTCAGACTCCATATTACACAGCTGTATTCAGCAAGCTAACCACATGTTATCAAAGGAAAGGATAAATAATTGTATTTCCTGAGTAGTGATTGGTTGGTTAATAAATGAAAAGAGAGGAGAACAGCTATGCTATTTAGATTTATCAAAAATGACGATCGGGTGTGATGTTCAGAGCTGGGTGGTGTTTTCCTTAAAGGCTGCCACTTATTTTCATAGTAAAAGTCACCACTGAGTAACAGAGGTAACCATCATAAAGTAGCCTCTTTGTGCTTTCTACTTTCCATGTGTGTGCTACGTGTTTCCCATATTTAATATGCACAACAAATTATCATTAATAATTATTATTCCCATTATACAGAAGAAGAAAATAAGGCTTATATGAGACAGATGTGCCTCTGTCTCCACAGCTGGAAATTCAAGTCTGATTCTGGAGTCTGTGCTTTGCCCCAGACTAATCAGAGAAACTAGCACCCAGTGAGTTAAAATGCTGCCTAAGTTTTGGCAGTGGATGCCCTCTGCCCAACTCTGAGTCTGCAGCTTTCTTTCTTCTTTGACACGGGAGCCCTCAGCTCTGTGGCCTCCTCCAGGGAGCACCCTACAGGACACCTTATAACCCCTATAAGCTGCAACTCCCACTCCACACTCAGATCCCTGACAAAGAAACGTCAGCCCAGATCCTTTCTGCACCACTGGATTACTCTTGCATAGAACCAACTTCCCTGAGCTTCCTGGCTACCCCTGGCTTAATCTTGCATAGAACCAGCTTCCCTGAGCTTCCTGGCAACATGATCTGTCCTAGGCTACACAGCACAGTGTTTTTCAGACTTTTTTTTTTTTTTTTTTTTTTTAATCTCACAGCACACTTGAACCTATAGCTAAATTTCCATGGCATACTTAAATTACATTGATCAAAAAAAAAAAAAAAAAAAAAGAAAGAAAGAAAGAAAGAAAAAGACAAAAAAAGAGTGAAAAAGAAGAATATGCTTACTGTGCTTTGAGCTTCTTTCAAAAATAATTTAATTAATTATCTTTAAAAATTTCTATGGCACACCCAAGATCCCCTCTTTGCACACCATTGTGCCATGGCGCACCAGTTGAAAATCACTGCTATGGCACCTTGAAAAGTTAAAGACAAGAGTATCCTCTTTTTCAGAAAATTAATTCTGCTTTGCACTGACATATGCTGTATTGACAAAGGGCCTCAGGCCTTTCTCTCCTCAAAACTTTCAAAACAGAAGTTCTCTGTCCAAAATAGAAGTGAATGTTACACTGTTCCCATTAAAGAAGGGAACAAGAGGAGTCTCAGAGCCCCAAACGTTCTATTTCCAAGTTCAGAGAAAACAAAAAAATATGTCAGCCCAGAGGGGATAAATTTTTTGGGAAGGGGAGTGAGACATGCAAACTATATTCTATGTTTAAATCCCACCATATGGGCCATTCCTATTTTAGGAAGACAAATACTGACTTCTAGATTTTGATAATTAATGATATACAAAGAAGAACTGGGCTACTTTGAAGTCTCAGTAGGCTAACCCAATATCAGTAGTTTGGGGACCGTGCGCCCATTTTCTAGATCAGAGTTGAAGAAGTCACTTGGTATTGCCCAGGGTCACCGAGCCAATTAAGAGCCAAGTATAGATGAAAAGTTGAGCATGTGACCTTGTTTGTCCTGATGAATCTCATTTTCTAGGATCAATGTTTAACAACTTGGTGCATCCCTAAGATGAAATCTGCTAAGCTCCAGGGTTAGTTGAGAGGCCCTATCAGGTGCTGTGCTGAGGGGCAAGGGTGGTGATGGGGACATGGCACCTGAGACACAGAACAGAGCAGTGCTCAGTGTGGGCTGCACTCAATACTTAGCAGAACAATGGGCTATTCCCATTTGTCAGGCTAATGACAAACACATTTTAAATATCAAATGAAGCAAACCTGCTCATCTTTCCCATGAATGAGTGGGCTGGAGCTAGGTCTCACAAGTCCATATTACATGGTGCTAACAGTACAAGAATCCAACTTCCAAAACCCCAGGCTGTAGCCTTGTTCTGCTCCTAAACTGCAGAACTCACCCCTGGCTGTCCCTTGACCGGGATCATGTCTTTAATTAAGACTGCACATTGCCGTTCCACAGTGATTTCAGCCTGGCCCTTAACTATACCTATATCTTTGACTTCAGCATGGTCCATACACTTAGGTATGTGCAATGTATATCTTCCTTTTTAATTTTTTTCTCTAACTAGACATAGCATATTAGAAATTTCAGATTATAAACATAATAGTCAATCAGGGCTACCCACCAGCTCGCTCAAAGTTCTGGAATAGTCTACCAAAATCTTGCATGTGCCATGATTTTAGGGTGGAGCTGGAAGCAACGTATTCAGGTGGTCGCCCACAACACGCTGCAGCAGACTCAAGAGTTCACGTTTAGATTCAGCTGTCAGTTCACACAGGAACCTGCAGTCTATCTTTGGCCATGAGGTAGGTGCCTCACTCTGCAGCTTTCCCTCATCTGCCTTTTCCTGGTACAGCAGATATTTTGGCTGTAACCACATCACCCCAGCCTTGGGAAGCCTGGCCCTTCCCCACAACCATTTTACACAGGGGTGCTCCTCCTGGCCAGAAAGTGCTGGATTGAACTCCCAGGCTCTTTCAGGGCTGTCTGTAGTCATTTCTGTTCCAGATTTGATCACTTTCCTGGGTTCCATCTGAGGAAACAGGTGTGAACTCACTTAGAATTTTCATTTTTATCTTACAAGAAGTAGCATTTTCACCCAAAAGTTTCACTAAATATATCCCCAACATCTGCTTGGTTCTGGCAAGTGGATTATCTTTTCTACTCCATCTTTGAAATCATCCTTTCCAAAGTCATTCCAATGAGTTCTAGAATCTAAACCTTCTTTCCACTCGGACTTTGAAAATTCACATGCGAAATCAAGAATTGACAGATGGAATATGTGTGCGTTTCTGTGTGTGTGCACCTGTGCTTGGGTACACAGTTTTTGAAGATTTGCTAATAAAATCTTATCTCTACCTTAACCAATTTTTAACTTTATCTTTGAGGTGACCATATGATTTATTTATTTTATTCTATTAGTGTGGTAAGTTACATGATTGATTTTCAAATGTCAGTTTCTGGAATAAAAACCCGACTTGGTTAAAATAGTACATTTGCTTTTATATAACCTTGGATTTGGTTTAATAACAAGCATTAAGGAATTTTTGCTCCTCTGTCCTGCAAAGAGTTGTCCTTCTTTGCAAATTCATCATGAGATTTTGATATTAAATTATATTGATCTCATAAAATGAGTTGAGAAGGGTTCTTTCTTGTTCTTTTAGGTAGAGAGTTTGCGTAAGATCTGCATTATTTCTTTGATACGTGTTTGGCAGATATCAATAATGAAAATAAAATATATCATCCTTAAGCTATTATTGTGTTATTTGGTGGGAAGATTTAATTTATTTAATAAGTATAAGACTATTCAGATTATTTATGCCTCTTTGTGCCAGGTTTGGTTAAATTCTATTCTCTAGGAATTTATTTCAGTAGTTTTAAAAAATTTTTGCCAAAAATTGTCGAAGTGCCCTCTTATGATCTTTGTAAAGTATTTGTGTATTCTATAATTATGATTTTTTTCTCATGATGTCGTTTATATTTTTCATCCTTTTATGCTTGTTCATTCCCTCTAAGAGTTGATTAGTTGTTTTTTTTTAAGTCATTTCAAATAACTTTTGCCTTTGATTATTCTCTGCACAATGGGTTCAATGATTAATCTAGTCCTCATTGTTCTCTGCCTGCTACCTTCTTTGGGTTTTCTTTGATGCTTTCTTTTGAACTTCTTGAAATAAAGGCTTTACTTACATTCTACATTTTATATTCAAAGTTATAGATCTCCCTTTATTTGCCATTCTCATCATGTGTCACACATTTAAATACATAAGTTTGTACAAAATAACATTTTTTACGACTATTCAGTTCATTTTTTGTTCTGATTCTCATATCCATGTCTCCTTCTAACTCGTGGGTTATTTAGAAGCATCCTGGTTAATTTTCAAACATATGGGATATTCCAATTATCTTTTGATACTGACTTTAATTGTAACTCCTGTCAGGTCAGAGAAGATATTTTACAGTCTCTCTCAAATTTTTTTTTTTTTTTTTTTTTTTGTATTTTCTTTGCTGCTGCATCAGCAAAGGAAAGCAGGAAATCATTGTTTCCAAAGGTGTTCCTGTGAATATCAGCATCTAAACCTTCTTTCCATAAAGGCTTTGAAAATTTCATTTGGAATTTGATGAGAATTGCATTTATCCAATGTGGTAAACTTTCTGTGATATATATATTCTTACCTGGGTGTGAGCATGTGCCTGTACATGTCCCGTTATTTGGTAGGCTGAGGGAGGAGGATCTTTTGAGACCAGAAATTTAAGGTTATAGTGATTGGGCCACTGCATTCCAACCTGGGCAACGGAGTGAGACTCTGACTCTTAAAAACATAAATAAATAAATAAAAAATACTTAAGTAAATAAATAAATAAACATATATTCATACACACACATTATTGTTTTTGAATGCATGATTTTATCATTTTAATCAAGATTTTTGATGTTCTTTTATCCTCTTATTTTTATCAGTAACAGAGTAATATATAATCTACCACACTGATCACGCCTTTATATTTTTGTTGGCTTTTTAAATTTTTTGTTTTAGTTCTGTCAATATTTGCTTTATGTATTTGGAAGCTATTGTAGGTTGAATTGTGTTTCTCAGAAGGATATTCTGACATCCCCTCCTGTGAATGTCTGACCTGATCTGGAAATAGGGTCTTAGCTGACATAATCAAGTTAAGATGAGGGCATACTGACTTAGGGTATTTCCTAATCCAATCTGATTGTCCTTATAAGAAGAGAAAACAGAGACTCCTAGGCAGCTCATGTGGCTCAGTGGGTAGGGCCCTGGCCCCATATACCGAGGGTGGTGGGTTCAAGCCTGGCCCTGGCCAAACTGCAACAAAAATAGTAGTCCCAGCTACTCAGGAGGCTGAGGCAAACGAATTGCCGAAGGCCCAGGAGTTGGCAGTTGCTGTGAGCAGTGTGACCCCATAGCACTCTACCAAGGGCGATAAAGTGAGACTCTGTCAATACAAAAAGAAGAAGAAGAAGGAGAAGGAGAAGAAAGAAAGAAAACAGAGAGTCCTGGGGAAGAATGCCATGTGACCATGTGACAGTGGAGTTAGAAATTAGGATGATGTAGTTGCAATCCAAGGGACACCAGGGATTGGCAGCTACAATCAGGTGTTAGGAAGAGGCAGTGGAGGATTAGACCAATAATTTCAGAGGGAGGATAGCCTTTCTGACCTCTTCATTTCATACTTCTAGCATCCATAACTGTCAGAAAACAAATTTTTGTTGCCTTAATCCACTCACTTTGCTACAGCAGTCTTTGGAATGAATGGAGAGGGTAAGGTATTGAGGTACATACAAGTTTAGTTTGTGTAATTTTCTGGTGAATTGAAACTTCATAATTATTACATAGCCCTGTGTATCCATTTTTGCCTCTAATACTAGTTTGATATTAATACTACTATCCCATCTCCATTTTTAGTGTTTACATGCTATATCTTTTTACATTTATTCATTTTTAGACTGTATGCATCCATTTGTCTCTTGTATTTTATGTTTATTTATTTATTTATTTTTGTTTCAAAATATTAAGGTAGCACAAATTTTTTTGTTACACACAGCTTGAGTCAGGGCTAGAAGTGTGCCCATCACCTGAGTAGTATTCATTGTCCTGGTAGATAGGTTTTTGCCTCTCCTCTTCTCCCCTTTCCCTTGTTTAATTTCTGATGATTTTTTACTTCCCTCTGTGCATGTGTGCTCATTGGCTAGGTCCCATTTATTCGAGAATATACATGGTGTTTGTTTTCAAGAATGGAAAAACAAACACCACTTTTTTAGTTAGCCCAATAAGTTGGATTATTTCATCTTATTACAATGAATATCAAATTTTTGTGTGTTTAAATCTACTATTTTCTTAATTATTTATACTGGATCTCATCTTCCTATCTTCTTTCATGTCTCCCTTCTTCCTTAGGAATTATTATTATTGCTTCTGTTTACCTTATTAGTGTGTTATCAACTTATTACCTCAGAAAATCCATCGTGAATCCCTGACTAATTGAAGTCCAATGCAAATCAGTGATTTTATCATTTATTAGGAAAAGCAAGCATGTTTGAACACCAGACCTATATTGAATTGCCTTCTAACACATACAGTTTTAATTATTTGAGTTTTATATATTTTTGGCTACCATAATACATTACTATTGTTTTATACACTTGGCATTCATCTAAGAGTATCTATACCTTTACCCTTGCCATTGCTTTTTATTACTTTTTTATGCTTTCTTGAACGTCTATCTGGGATTATTTTTTTCTTCTGCCTGCAACATTGGCTTTACCATTTTGCTTTAGTGTGGGCCTGCTGGTCATAAAGTCTCAAAGTTTTGTGTGTATGTGTGTGTATTTTGGAATATATTTATTTTTACTTCATATCTGTCTTAGACCATGTGCATGTCTATAACAAAAGCTGTAATAAAAACAAATTTTATAACTTATAAAACACACAAATTTATTTCGCACAGATTTTTTTTTTTTTTTTTTTTTTTTCAGTTTTTGGCCAGAGCTGAGTTTGAGCCCACCACCTCCAGTATATGGGGCCAGCACCCTACTCCTTTGAGCCACAGGCGCTGCCCTTTCACACAGATTTTGAGACTGGAAAGGCCAAAATCAAGGTACCATCAGATTCAGTGTCTGGTAAAAGGTTCCTGTCTGCTTCCAAAACAGAGCCTCACTGCTGTGTGATCATGTGGCAGGAGGGACAAACACTGTGTCCTCACATGGTGGAGGGTAGAAGGGCAGAAAAAAAAAAAAATGGATCTAGCTAGTTCTTTCAAACCTTTTATAAGGTATTAATCCCATTCATAAAGGTAGAATCTTCATGTTTAATTACCTCATAAAGACTCCACCTATTAATACTATCATACTGGATGGATCATAGGTTCCAACATATAAAGTTTGGGGGGACCATATATATTCAAAGTATAGCAAATTACTCCTGACCCCGCAAAATTCCTGTCCCTCAGGACCCTAGCACTCTGGGCTTGGGATAAGTGTGGCAGTCTCACAGATCTCTAAAATGATTTTAGAGCCATAACTCCATTGTCTTGGTAAATACCGTCTGGCTTCCCCCCATCCATACTAATTTCCTCATCAAGCACTCGCTTGCCCAAGCCCTTGGTACTGGATATGCCTCTCTTGCCTTCAAATATTGGCCAAGCTGAGAATTTTTCAAGTCTTTAAGTTCTGTCTGAAATTAAGTTTGTAATCATAAATATTACCTTTAATTCAATACCTCTTCTCACAATTTACTGTAAGTAGTCAAGAGGAGCCACACAGTACCATCAACACTTTTCTTGGAGATCTTTTCTACCAAATATCCTGTTTCATTGAGCTGAATTTTGCCTTCCACAAAGTACAAGTACACAGACAGAATCCAGCCAAGTTATTTGCCATTTTGCAAAAATGATGTCCTTGCCTTCAGACAGATATGCTGTGTTTCAATCCAAGGCCATTACATTGGTCTTGACTGTCCATATTTCTACCAGCCCATTCTGACCACAACCACTTAGGTAACCTTCAAAGAGACTGAGACTATACAGCTGTCTCTTTTCTGAGCTCCAAACAGAATTGCCCTGTACACTTTATTCACAACAATCTAGGCCTTTTCTAGTGTATACCTCCAAACTCTTCTAGCCTCTATCAGATCCAAAGTCCTTTGTATATTTTTAGGTATTTGTTATAACAACAACCCACATCTCAGTACCAATTTCTTTTTGTACCATTATTGCAAAATACCTGAGACAAGATAATTTATAAAGAACAGAAATTTACTTTTCACAGTTCTGGAGCCTGGGAAGCCCAAGATCAAGATACCAGCAGATTCACTATCTGGTCAAGGCCTTTCTCTCATTCCAAGATGGTGCCTGGATGTTGTGTTCTCATTTGGTAAAAGGGAAAAACAATGTGTATTCACATGGCCCAGGGTGGAAGGTAAAAAATCGGCCTAGATAGTTCTCTGGAGCCCTTTTGTAAGGGTACTAATCCTGCTCATAACAGCATAGCCATCATGATTTAATCATCTAACAACCCTCTTAAAACAAGCATGCTGGGTTTTAAATTCCAACATAAGAATTTTAGAGGAACACATAGTTTCAAACATAGCAATATCCAAGGGCTATTTACATTGGATATAGAATTTTAAATAGGCAGAATTTTTTTTCTTTCAGCATTCTGAAAAATTTCATTGTCTTCTCTTTTCCTTCTATTTCATGTTGAGAAATCATCTGTGAGCCTTGTTATTGCTCCTTTAAGTTAATACATCTCTGCAGCACCCACTCCAGGCTGCTTTTAGGATATTTCTCTTTGTCTTGGAATTGCAGTTTTACTATTATGTGCCTAGATATGGTCTTAAAATGCCTCCCCTACTTGTTTTTCAGCTTCTTGGATTTGTGGCTTTATATTACTTGCCAGTTTGTGGAAAATTCTAAGTCATTATCTATGAAAATATTGCTCTCCTACATTTTATCTCTTTCTCCTATCCTCCTGGAGTCCAATTACACATATGTTATGTCTTTTCACCATATTTCATGTGCCTTTTATTCTGTTTTCTGTATTTTCCTTCCTTTCACCTCTTCATTCTTCAGTGTGAAATTTCCTTCTCATCTATGTTTCAGTCACAAATTCTTCACTTACGATCAATTTGCTGATAAACTCCAATATGAATTTTTTAAATTAGGTTATTTATTTAAGTTCTAGGCCTTTCATGAAAAATAACTTTTATCTCTTCTATCATAGATAGAGATTAAAAGCTTTAATCTGCAATAGGAAGTGATCACAAACTGCTGCCTAGGGGCATTGATGGGTATCCACTGAGGCTGGTGAAGCTGATGGAAAAAAAGTATTAACCCTATGAGACAGGCAGAGCGTGTGCTAGTCATAGCACAAAGGCTAGACAGGAGGTACGGTCATTAGGAAGGCCATACATGAGGAAGGCAGGGATACAATGCCTATCTAAGATTAATACTTGATGAGTGGACCAGAGAACATTATACATTACCACAGCAGTAGCAAATTTTTAAAAATGTTTTGGTTAACTAGCTACTCATAAAATTTTAATACCACTGATATATGATTTTCTATTTATGTATTGCATGCATATCTGTGTTTATGCATAAAAGGACTAGGATATTTTTGGCTCTCACAATCAATTTTTGTCCTCTTTGGGGATAAAAATCTCATTGAGAATGTGCATTCTAGAGAAACAAGAATATATGTTCATACAGAAAACATTGTGTGAATATTTGTAGCAGCTCTATTCACAATTGCCAAAAATGTAAAATAGTATAAATGTTCTTCAATGGATTAAAAAGAAACTACAATATATCTACTACATGAATAGTAGAATGCTATTCAACAATAAATAGGAACTACTGAGATACTCAACAACTTGAATTAAACTCAAAGGTATTATACTGAGTGAACTAAATCAGTCACAAAAGGATACATATTGCATGGTTGAATTTCTATGGCATTTCCAAAAGATAAAATTTGAATGACAAAGAATATATCCCCTGAATATATAATCACGGACCAGGAATTAATGGGAAAATTAAGGATGTGTCCACAAAGCACAAGGGAGTGTTTTAATAGCAAAACTATTCTCTTTCATTTTGTATTGGTGGTTGCAAATATTTGTAAATTAAAATGTTCAACAACAAGGAAAACTGTCCTGTATAGTGACTGAAATCATAAAATTTAAAATGAACAGGAGATAAAATGATTTCACACAAACAGAACCTGAGATGATACATTGCTAAGATACCTATTAAATAAGAAATATTAATGGAAATTGAGGCAAAAGTAACATATCATTTGGAAGTAGAAAAATAAATGGAGATAATTAGAAATAGAATTTATAATGGTAAAATATAATTTATATTTTTATGTATTTTTTAATTGCAGAAGATAATTAATTTCCTAAGGTAAAAATTTTATCAATGTATTATGTGTTTATAAACATGTAAAAGTAAAATATATGACAACAATATCACAAAGATGGTGGGGGGCGTGGGAATATACTTATAGAAGATCCTTATATTAGAGGTAAAACATTTTAGGTAGACCCTAAAAATGTTTTAAATAGTACGATTAATAAGTCAGTAGAGATAACTCAAAGTATTAAGAAAAATGGGGGAAAAAAGAGTAGAAAAAATAGAAAACAACCAGTAAGAGAATAGATATTAATCCAATCACATTTATGATCAATGTAGATGAATGAATGAAGATGAATGGCATATATGAATTATTTTTAAAATTTAGATTGTCAAACTGGATACTACCTACTAAAAATAAAATCTGTTCTAAGTGGGAATGCTTTCAGTTTTTACCCAATCAATATGATGTTGGCTGTAGGTTCGTCATATATGGCTTTTATAATTTTGAGGTATGTGCTATCTATGGCTATCTTGTTAAGAATTCCTATAAAAGTATGCTGAATTTTGCCTAATGCTTTCTCTATGCTTTGTTAGGAACCAGAAAAGAGAGGAAGGGGCAAGATGGCCGACTGGATGCAGCCTCCGACATAGGCTCCTGTCCAGAGAGAAGGATAATGTCCAGAGGGTATCCAATTGAGCTGAAGACAGGAAGCCCAACCGAGAGAGAAGAGAGATAACTACAGGTCACCCTTGTGGAGGCAAACTATAATTCCAAGACAACAATCTCCAGGTACAAAACTCAACTGAAAGGAAAAATGCCCAACCTCTACCCCAAGAAACCTGCAGGTTATTTTCTTTTTTTCCTTTTCCTTTCACTCTTCGTTTGCTCCTGTGGGATTTTTTCAGGCAAGTAGTGAACTGAGGACCTCTTGTCACAACCCACAGTTGAGAGCAGTAAGAAGTAGGGACTTCTTCCTCCAGAGGGACCTTGCGGTCCCCTCTGATCATTCTCTTACCAGGCAGAAAAACTGAACTTACATTTTCCCTGCCATTCTGAACTTCGCATTATTGGAGGAAACAAGACTGCAGCCCTGTGGGGTCACCAGTGATTAGGCATGAAAAAGGAACAAAGTGGAGAAAGAGACTCAGCCCCCTCGTCCTACTGTGCTACCGGGAGGGCCTTTCTGACTCTGTAGAGCACTGGAGAGAGCAGTGCTCCAACTATGAGCAGCCAGTAGACCACTGCTATCTAGCTGCTGGAGACCTTTCAAAATCTCCCACCTGAGAGTTCGTACTGACAGAGTCAATTGGTTCAGAATCCCTAACTTGGGACAATTACCCAAGGACCCTCTAGGGAGATACCCTGGCTGTGTAGTAACAGGAAGGGTCGATTTTTCCCATTCCAGTTGTTGTCTGGGGAGGTGGGGTTTCTTAATTGCTTGTATTTCTTCACAGCTAAAACTTCTTCAGAGTCCCTGATCCACCAGGATAAGACAAGAACCAGTTGAATACAAGACTGAGCCACCTAACCCCACCACACCAAGCAGGTTTCCCCAGCCTCAAACTGTAATACTGTACAGGTCCTTTGAAAAGCTAAAGGGGCAAAAACTGCAGTCATCAGTTTCAGATCCCTAACAAATGGCTGCTTGACCTCAACCCCAGGAAACTCCAATCCAATCTCATCTTACCAGACCACCTAGCCAACAGTGAAAAATAATCATGAGGTGGAATCAGCAGAAAAACTCTGGCAACATGAACAATCAGAATAGATCAACTTCCCCAAGAAATGATAAAGCAGATACAGTACAAGATCCTATTCCCAAACAAATGACTGAGATTACAGAAATCGAGTTCAGAATTTGGGTAGCAAATAGGATCAACAAAATGGAGGAAATGATGAAATTAGAATTTAAAGCAGAAATTCAAAAGATGTGTCAAGAGTTTAATTAATTTAAAGACAAAATGACCAAAGATTTTGACACATTAAAGCAAGAATTTGCAACCCTCAAAGATCTAAAATATACAGTAGAATTCCTCTGTAACAGAATGGAGCAGGCAGAAGAATGAATCTCTGATATTGAAGACAAAGCTTTTGAACGTTCTCAAACACTCAAAGAGGAAAAAAGTTGAGAACAAAAATGGATCATTCTCTCAGAGAGCTCTGGGATAATTAAAAGAGGTCTAATATTTGCCTTATAGGAATACCTGAAAGTGATGAGCTTGCTGCAAGGAATACAGATGCTATGCTTCATAAAATAATTAAAGAGAATTTTCCAGACATGCCCAGAGATTCGAAAATTCAGATAGCAGACAGTTCCAGAACACCGGCACAACACAACCTGAATAAAATTTTTCATAGACATATTGTAATTTATTTTGCTAAAGTTAATATAAAGGAGAAAATTCTGAAAGCTGTAAGAAGTAAGAAAACCATAACATACAAGGAAAAGAGCATTAGAATGATTGTAGATCTTTCCACTGAAATCTTTCAAGCTAGAAGGGGGTGGTCATTGACCTTTAATCTCCTTAAACAAAATAACTTTCAACCCAGAACCCTGTATCCAGATAAACTCAGTTTTATCTATGATGGAGAAAATAAATATTTTAATGACATGCACATGTTGAAGAAATTTGCCATGACTAAACCAGCTCTCAGGAAATTCTCAGACCTATCCTCCATAATGAATAACACAATCCTCCACCACCAAAGTAAAATCACTCAGAAACTTTTGATCAAATTCTAACTTCCATAGAGGCAAAAGGATTAAAAATGTCCACTGGACTTTCAAAAAACTCGATACCCAAAACTCTGTCGGGTTTATCATTACTGTCAATTAATGTGAATGGCTTAAATTGCCCTCTAAAGAGGCACAGGGTGGCTGACTGGATACAAAAAATATCTGTTGCATTCAAGGATTACACCTTAAAAGATAAATATAGACTCAGGGTGAAGGGATGGTCATCTATAATTCAGGCAAATGGAAATCAGAAAAAAGCAGGTGTTGCAATTTTATTTGCAGATACAATAGGTTTTAAACCAATCAAAGTAAGAAAAGACAATGATGGTCACTTCTTATTTGTTAAGGGCAACACTCAACATGATGAGATTTCAACTACCAAGATCTATACACCCAACCAGAATGTGCCTCAATTTATAAGAGAAACTCTAACTGATATGAGCAATTTGATCTCCCCCCAGCACCATAATTGTTGGAGACTTTAACACTCCTCTAGTAGTGTTGGATAGATCCTTAAAAAAGAAGCTAAGCAAAGAAATTTTAGAATTAAACTTAACCATTCATCATTTGCATCTAATAGACATCTATAGAACATTTCATCCCAACAAAACTGAATACACACTCTTCTCATCAGCCCATGGATCATCCTGCAAAATTGATCACAAATTGATCACATAGTCTAACTTGTGAGGTCACAAGTCTAACCTCAGCAAATTTAAAAGAATAGAAATCATTCCTTGTATTTTCTTGGACCACCACAAAATAAAAGTTGAACTCAGTAACAACAAGAATCTCCACACACATACAAAAGCATGGAAACTATATATAACCTATATAATAACCTATATATAAACTATATATATATATAGGTTATTGTTAGGTTAAACTATATATAAACTATATAATAACCTCATACTAAATGATAGCTGGGTCATTGACAAGATTAAGAAGGAAATTACCAAATTTTTGGAACAAAACAATAATGAAGAAATGAACTATCAGAATCTCTGGGATACAGCATAGGCAGTCCTAAGAGGAAAATTTGTAGCGTTGCAAGCCTTCCTCAAGAGAACAGAAAGAGAGGAAGTTAATAACTTACTGGGTCATCTCAAGCAACTGGAAAAGGAAGAACTTTCCAACCCTAAACCCAGAAGAAGAAAATAAATAACGAAAATTAGAGCAGAACTTAATGATATTGAAAACAAAAGAATCATAAAACAGATCAACCAATCAAAGAGTTGGTTTTCTGAAAAAGTCAATAAAATAGATAAACCGTTAGCTAACCTAACCAGAAGTAGAAGAGTAAAATCCCTAATCTCATCAATCAGAAATGATAAAGGCCAAATAACAATGGATTCCTCAGAAATTCACCAAATCCTTAATGAATACTACATAAAACTCTGCTCTCAGAAGTATGAAAATCTGAAGGAAATAGATCAATATTTGGAAACATGTCACCCTCCCAGACTT
>CAUYPK010027108.1:0-14234 GCA_963574355.1 Loris lydekkerianus
TCTCACAAGGGCAAGGGTGAAACTCAGCAAATGTGAAATGTAAATGTCATGCCACGGTGACTGGGAAAATGCCAGGAAGGCTATGTTGAATATTGGGATGAAAATGTGTCAAATGGTTTATGAAGCTAGTATATGATGCCCTATGATCATATCAATGTACACAGCTATGATTTAATAAAAAAAAAACAAAACAAAACAAAAAAAAAAAAAAAAAAAAGAAAATTGGAGCTCCAGCTAGGGCTGGTCCATACCCAAAAGCAAAATGCATCTTCTTTAATGCTGAAGAAGCCTGCTAAGCTTCACATGGTTTACTCATATCACCAAACTGATAAATTAACATAAAAACAGTCCTCAGGCTGGTGATATTGCTAGAATACCAGAAAGAAATAAATGCAAACACTTTTGGAGGGTATTTTCCATAACCCAGATCGCAGGAAAAAACTTTCGTTTAAGACACACTGAGCATAAAAACATGAGAACAATCCATCATGAGTTAGGGTCAGCAGAAAAGAATAGTTTAGCATGCCACATCCTGAGATAAAATAATAATTGAAAGCTATAGATTCAATATCTTTTAAATGGTTAACAAAGAAAAGAGAAGAACCAAGAAATATCAGAAAAGATGTGCAAAATGATGCCAAGGCAGGTTTCAAAAGAAGAAATTAAACTGAACTTCTAGAAATGAAAAAAAAAAAAAAAAAAGAGAGAATTTGAAAGTAAAATTCAACAGAGAAGTTAGATATCCATTTAGACTCAATCGAAGAGAAAATTTGTACATTAGAAGACATATATGAGGAAAATACCCAGACTTCAGCAGAATGAGATAAAAAGAGATGAGAGATAGGATAGGATTACTGTATATACTCGAGTATAAGCCGAGTTTTTTTCGGCACAAAACTTGTGCCGAGTTTGAGTTTTTGGGCACAAATTTTGCACCAAAAAAACTCGGCTTATACTCGAGTATATATGGTATATATATTCTATACACTCCTAAATGAATTTGAGAAGAGCACAGATAGCAGGAGACGCAGGCTAGATTTTTTTAGATCTCCATTTCTTAAGCATCTGAATGCTTAGTGGTAATGACTTAAATTTTTTTTCTAGTTGTTTTTGTGTTGAACAGAGGTTCCCCAGAGAAGTCCTGGGTTACAGACATAGACCCTGTCATCACATTGTGTAAAAGCAGCTCAATTTCCTCTTGATTGTTAGAATGTCATTCCTGTCAACACAGAAACTCCATTTCTTTAAAGGGCTTCTCTCTAGAACCATTCCCGATACAAAGCATTCACTCAGTAGTAGTACTGGAAGGAAGAAAGACAAATAAATTAAACTTGATTATTTGATACAAAGTGTGAAAGTATAAAACATGTGAAAAAGCTTGACAAAATCGAAGTACAAAATAAACTAAATACATTTAATAGTCTGACAATATAAATGCATACATTTTACTTGTTCAAAGTAGAGATTTTCTGATTGAGAAAAACAAAAACAAAACTTACCTGTGTGGTGTTTCAAGGAGATATCTCAAATCTGTTCTACAAATGTGGGATATCATTCAATTTATTTGTGTCTTCTTCAATTTCTTTCATCAATGTTTTATCATTTTAATTGTATAGGGCTTTCACCTCCTTGGTTAAATTTATTCCTAATAATTTTATTTTCTTTTTATAACCGTTATAAATGGGATTGCCTTTTGATTTCCTTTTAAGATAATTCATTTTAGCATTTAGAAACATTATTGATATTTATATATTGATTTTGTATCTTATAAATAATCCATAGTATCTACTTTTATGAAACCCTACATATTTACTTAAAATTAAACATTATGCATGAGAAGGACTCATACTAACTTCATTCTGTAGTTAACTTTCATGGAGTGGAAAAAGAGGCCTCTGGATAGGGAATAAGATAGAGAAATTATTGTGTTTTAATGATCTATAAAGAGAAGGAAAAGAAAGCTACAGCAAATATAGTAAAATTTTAAAATCATGTTAACTCTGGTTGGTGGGTATGCATGTTTATTATATTTTCAATATTATTAATCTATGTTTGAAATACCTTATAATTAGAAATAATTTTTTAAAATATTGCCTTTCTGTTTAATATTTTTTAAAATATTGCCTTTCTGTCTTTCTGGCAGGAGGTGTTATATTCTGTTATCTTTACAGCCGGTTCACAATTGTTCACATTGCTGACAGAGTTTTTCGTGTTGCATGGTAAAAGAGACAAAAGCATATCTTAAGGGGTCTTTCATAATTGGCCTCTTTGCTGTAACTAAACCTCTCCCTCATTTCTGAAATATTAGGATATATATTCTATTCTTCCTCTATGAGGCTATACCTGGCAGAATCTTTGAAACTGGTTTCTCTTTTTAGGTGTCCTACAATCTGGTCTGCGTTCATATTTCAGTGTCTATGAAGTTGTCTGGGCCAGGATCAGGGTAAGGACTTGTGATTAATAGATCCTATTATTTTTGACTTTCCTAAGTGGCAGAGGCCTGCTTTGACACTAAGATGGTCTAGTTCTGAGGACACTCAGATAGTCAGACTCAGAAGTCTCAAATCTCACATTTTTAATAACTACCTGTTGAAATGAAATTAAATACCATTTCAATCTTATTAATTCTATCCTGTTTAATTTCTGTTTACATTTTAAAATTCCTAGTGGGATGTTCTGATATCTTAATGGCCGTGTCTTTCAAATCAATAGACACAATCCATTCCAATTGCATTGACATCTTTATAAGATAAAAATGAAAGGACATGGTCTCACAGAAGACCTCTGGGCTTTGGGGGTTTATTCTTTATTTAAATTCCTCAGCAGAATTCTTACTCAAGTAAACCCTTTTGTTGTTGTAAAAAATTGTTCATTACTGAAAAACCACAGATTTGGGTACCAGTAATAACTTCCTCCATCTCTCTTAAAATGATAAAAGATTTGTATTTTTGTTATTTATGTTCACTGGAGGAAACAAGATAATTGATCTTTTTTTCTGGACACATTTTCATGTATAGGCAGATGAAACATGGTCTAATTTTCAGCCAGCTAGTCTTACAAAGTATATATTTTTTTCAGATAAATTTCTAACCTTAAAGTGGTGTAAATTATTAGAACCATGTGGAAATAGTTAGTTATTCTATAAGATTTTTGAGAGACCCCCAAAAGATATCTGTAGTTTTAAATTCCAAATTCCCATAGATCAATCCTTTATGCATAATAAGGGAGAATGAGGTAATCATAGTTGGTAAGCTACTTGTCACCCCACATAAATGATTCTGTTCAATTTCATCCTTAGAAAATAAATACTTTCCTCTAAAAACTGAGAATAAATCAGAATGACTTATTGATTCCTGCAGAAGCCCACTACAGATAAATTCATTCGAATGCTGCTCCAGGTTTATGTTTGCTGGAAACTATTATCAGACTTATTGGAAAGTATTTTCCTAATAGTACTTCCAGTTGAAGTGTTGAGAAAGACTTGAATTAATGCCAGAGAGTGCACTTAAAGCACCCAAATAGGGAAATAGAGTTATTTTACCTTGGGCTAAAGGACACCAGAGAGATCGTCATACACACACAAAGAAGTCTTACGTACAAATTCTGGTTCATAAGATAATCCATGTTGTTTCTTATGCCATTACATCATTGCCTTCGATAGGTGGAACTAAACTTATGGCCATCTAGAGTGTGGCATGGCAGAAAGTCACAACGTTTAGGCAAAATCTCCTCATAATCAAGAGACTTTGCTTAACTTGCACAATTACTTCTTTCATATATAATTGGACTCAGTGGCTTTTAATGTCCTTTCCATCTCTCAAATTCTATGCCCTGAACCACTGTATTTTCTCAACTATAGGTCCAGAGACTACTTAGCTAAATCCCTGCTGAAAAGAACATTTAGTAAACTCCCAAACCTTAAGGATCAGCCCAAAAGAGTATAATTAGGGATAGTATCTTAGCATTTGACTGCTGGGACTCTCTTATCAATCCCAGGGTTTGAATCTCAGCCCCAGCTCACTAGGAGTGTGGCATGGGTCAGAAGCTTGGTCTTGAAGAGCCTAGTATCATCTGTAATGGGGATAATAATGGTACACACTATAGTGGCTATGAAGATTAAATTAGATCATTGTTTAAAACTTTTGGCAATATGCATTTTTCCATAGACTGGATGCAATATGTTTGTATAATTCTCCAAGCTTGACAGAAGAAATAGAACTTTAGAAATGATAAGAATATAGGGTTTGGGCCAGGTGCAGGGGCTCACACCTGTAATCTTAGCACTTTGGGAGGCCAAGGTGGGTGGAGGCCAAGGTCGGTGGAGAACTCTCAGGAGTTCAAGACCAGCCTGAGTAAGAGTAAGTAAGAGTAAGGCCCCATCTCTAAAAATACCCAAGTGTTGTGGCAGGTACTTGTAGTCCCACCTACTTGGGAGTCTAAAGGAGGAAGATCACTTGAGTCCAAGAGTTTGAGGTTGCCGTAAGCTATGACACCACAGCACTTTACCCAGGGTGATAAAGTGAGACTGTCTAAAATAACTAAAGAACTGATATAAGACAAGGGTACCCATTGTCCCTTGTCCTAATAGTATTTCCAGTTGAAGTGTTCAGGAAGACTTGACTTAATGCCAGAAAGGGCACTTAAAGTATCCAAATAGGGAAATAGGTAATCTATGATTACCTGTATTCAGCATAATACTGGAAGTCCTAGCTAGTGCAATCAGACAAGAGAAAGAAATAAAGAGCATCCTAATTTGGAAAGGGGAGGTCAAACTGTGCCCATTTGCTAATAATATGATTGTATATCTAGATAACCTTAAAAGCTCTACTAAAAAAATTCTAGAATTGATAAATAAGTTCAGCAAAGTCCTATATTACCAAATTCAGGACTTAATACTATATAGCCATGAAGAAAATAAAATACTGAACAGGGAGGTGAAAGATCTCTATAAGAACTACAAAAGAAAGATGAAAAGATGAAAGAAATCATGGACAATGCAAACAAATAGAAAAACATCCCACACCAACTGGTGTGTAGAATCAACATCATTAAAATGCCCATTCTGTCCAAAGCGATTTAGAGAGTCTATGCAATTTTCATCAAAATAGCAACATTTTACTTCACAGATTTAGAAGAAATAGTCCTAAACTTCATTTGGAACCAAAAAGGAGCTTGAATACTCAAAGTAATATAAACAAAAGGAACAAATCTGGAGGCATCACATCACATTGCCTGGCTTCAAATTATACTGCCAGGCTATCATAACTCAAACAGCATGGTACTGGTATAAAAGTAGAAACAGACCAATGGAACAGAATAGAGAACCCAGAAATAAAACCATGTACTTATGACTTGACTGATCCTTGATGTAGTAGACAAAAACACATACTGGGGAAAGGATACCCTATTTAAAAATGGTGCTGGGAAAACGAGACCCATATATCTCACCATATACAAAAATTAATTTAAGATGGATTAAATTAAATGTAAGTCATGAAATCATAAAAACTTTAAAAGAAAACATAATAGAAAACATTATTCTAAGTCTAGAACTAATGCAAAGAATTTATGACTAAGACCCCCAAAGGAAAATGCTACAGCACAAAAATAAATAAATGAGAATTAAATTAACAAACTTTTTTTTTTTTTTTTTTGAGACAGAGTCTCACCTGGTCACCCTGGTTACAGTGCTATAGCATCTTAGCTCACAGCAACCTCAAACTCCTGGTCTCAAGTGATTTTCTTGCCTCAGCCTTTTAAGTAGCTGGGACTACAGGCACTCCAGACAATGCCCTGCTATTTTTAGAGACAGGGTCTCACTCTGGCTCAGGCTGGTCTCAAACTCTTGAGGTTAGGCAATCCACCTGCCTCAGCCTCCCAGAGTGCTAGGATTACAGGTGTGAGCCTCCATGCCTGACCAAATTAACAAGCCTTGTACAACAATGGGAACAACTAATAGAATGAACAGGCAATCTACAAAATGGAAGAAAATATTTGAAAACAATCTGTTTAACAAAAGAGTAATCTTCAGCATTTACAAAGAATGCAAATAAAATAGCAAGAGAAAACAAACAATTCTATTAAAAAATGGGCAAAAGACATGAACAGAATTTGTTCAAAAGAAGATAGTCAAATCCCAGCAGATATATGAAAAAAAAAAGTTCCATATTAGTAATTTTCAGGGAAATGAAAATTAAAACCACAATGAGATATCACCTTACCTTTGTCAGAATGGCCATTATTAAAAAGTCAAAAAGCAACAGATGCTTGTTGTGGAGCATATGATTATAAGACTGACCATTTGATTGGCAATCCCACTCCTGAGTATCTAACCAAAGGAAAAGAAATAATCAAAGAGGCCCCTATACCTGAATGTTGATCACGGTACAATTTACAATTGCATATATACAGAATCAGACTAAGTGCCTATATATACATAAGCGGTTAGAGAAAATGTGGTATTATATACTACAGAGTAGTAATCAGCCATAAAATGAAATCAATGATCCCCAATCTTTTGGGGTACCAAGGTCCAATTTCATGGAAAATAATTTATCTACAGACCAGGGTGGGGGTAGGGTTTGGGTATAATTCAAGTGTATTGCATTTAGTGTGTACTTTATTTCTATTGTTATTACCTTATAATACATCATGAAAGAATTAGACAACTCCTCATAATGCAGAGGCAGTGGGAGCCATGAGCTTGTTTTCACTATGCCCCAGCTCTAGCATCATCACCTCAGCTCCATCTCAGATCTTTGGGCCTTAGATTCTCATAAGGAGTGCACAACATGGATCCCTCGCATCCCTCACATGTGGAGTTTACAGTAGGGTTTAAGCTCCTATGAGAATCTAAAGGTGCTGCTGATCTGACAGGAGGTAGAGCTCAGGCAGTGATGCAGGTGATGGGGTGCAGCTGTAAACACAGATGAACCTTTGCTTGCTTGCCCCTCCCATCCTGCTGGGTAGCCTGGGTCCTCACAGGCCATGGATAGGTAACGGTCTGCTCCTGGTAGTGAAATAATGTTATTTGAAGCAGTTTGCTTAGAATTGGGGACCATTATCCTATGTGAAATATCTCTGGAATGGAAAAACAAACCCATCTTTTCACTAAGACATAGGAGCTAAACAATGGATACACATAGAAACAAAAAGATGCAAAGGACATTGGAAACTAAAAAGGGGGGTGAAGGATACAAATTTACCTGTTTGTTGCAGTAAACACTATTCTGGTGGCAGGCACGTTGAAAGACCTGACTTCAGCATTATAGAGTGTATCCATGTTAACAAACACTTTTATACCATACCCCCTTAACATCTTGGAAAAAAAAAAAAATTATGCAAGTGCTTAAGTAACTTGCCCATAGTCACACAGTTAAGAATTATAATTTTAAACTAGAGATTCAAATCTGCATTCTTAACCTCATAACATACTTTTTTTTTTTTTTTTTTTTAATTTGAAACAAAACCCTAGTTTTTATTACGCAGATTTACACAACTGGCTATTCACCATCTGTGGTTAAAACATTGTTAAGTTTGTGTTTACTGCTACTCAATTACAAAATCTTCAAACAACATTAATAAACATCCAAAGTAACTCAAGGAAAGGAAGTATCACGGTTCCTTACAAAATGTCAAATAAAGTATATCACTTGAGACAGGAAAAATTTAAAAATAAAATAAAATTCTTTGACATTTTCAACTAGAGTTCCTGTAGGTAAAACCTATTAGAGATTGCCTACCATCTAAAGTGACCAGTGAGTCAAATTCTAAAAATAAAAATAAAGTGATTTTTATATTACTATTGATAATCTCACTATAATGGCTATTATTTCTGTAGGTTGATCTGTTAATGGTGCTTCAAACATAGAAAAAAGTTAAATGAGTTTGCATCTATCTTATTATTGAAAATGGATACTTGAGTAGAGATATTTGAACCACAAAAGAATTTGAGGTACTTCTCATAAAAAGATCAATAAATTTGCCATGCATCACACATTCTGAAGAGTTGAAAGGAAGAATGGAAACTTGTGACCTGTTCAGTTCCCATATCAATGGCACACAGATATGTGAACATTTCTTCAGGAATTGTCACGTGTTTGTGTTGATGAAAACTAGATCTGAACAATGCAGGTGGGTCGCCAACCCACTTCCTTGGTACTACAGAACTTTAGCTCAGTGATGCCTTTTTCAGATAAGAGATTGAATATGTAATATATACCAAAGTGATGCTTCAAAATCTAAGTGTAGGTGAAGTTTACCAAGTGTAGAGTATAAGGGTTTGAACACAATAATCAAGAAAATGCCATGAAGGCTATGTTAACCAATTCAGTGAAAATATTTCAGACTGTATATGGAACCAGCACATTGTACCTCATGATTGCATTATTGTACACAGCTATGATTTAATTAAAAAAAAAAAGTCAGCCAATTCACAAAACTATTAATAAGACGAAGAGTGATCCTAAAAAAAAAAAAAACTAAGTGTAATATGAGGCATGGCAATTAAGTTTGCACACTTGCCACGTTGCCCCTATGTTGGCAGTACTATTCAAACAGCTCAATAAGGTTTCAGACCTTGGTGTGTCAGTATCTTATAGCTGTGTTCGTGTCGATGTGTGGGAGTGTCTTGATGAGTGGCATTCATTATTGTTGTGTGTTTTTGCATCAGATCTTGAATTAGAACCATGAACAAACATTGAATTTCTTGTTAAACTTGGCAAGAGTGGAAGGGAAATCAGGAATATATTAGCCCAAGTTTATGGGGGATAAAGCCATGAAGAAAGTGGCAGTGTACAACGAGATTAAACATTTTTCTAAAGAGAGAAAATGCATCACTGATGAAGAGAGGTCAGGGCAGCTGTAACAAGCAGAACTAATGAAAGCATTTCAAAAATTCATCAAATTGTGTGTCAAAATCATTGGGTGACTATGAGAAGCACAGCAGACAAAGTAAACATTGATAGAGAAACAGGCAAATCTTAACTGAAAATCTTGGCCCAAAACTCATGGCTCTTGTATCACCACAATGTATCAGCTTACACGGCACTATCTGTGAGGGAATTTTTAGCCAGTAAACAAATACCTGTATTGGAACACCCTCCCTACTCATCTGATCTGGCCCACGGTGACTTTTGTCTTTATCTGAAGATAAAGGAAATATTGGAAGGAAATATTTTGATGACATTCAGGACATCTAGGGTAATATGATGACAGCTTTGATGGCTATTGCAGAAAGAGTTTCAAAATTGCTTTGAAGGGTAGACTAGGTGCTGGTGTTGGTGCATAGCTTCCCAAGGGGAGCACTTCAAAGGTAGTGATATTCACCAATGAGGCATGTAGCGCTTTTTCTAGGACAAGTTCATGAATTTAATTTTCAGATCTCATATATAGATTCATAAACATAACAAATACTTTAACAACTGCAAAGCAAGACCTGTGGTTCAAGACAATATAGAGTTTTGAAATTCTTTTATGCTTCCTACTTTGGAAACCAAAATGATAAAAATGGGTGTAAAATCTTGGGGAACATTAATAAATATACATAGTCTTGGACTATACACATTCATTTGTCACTCATATAACATGAATTAAAACTGCTATAAACAGCAAATACAATGACTTTACTTGTTTTAGTGATACATGCTTGGCTTATCAGGTGCAGCTTCTGTAATCTTAGAAAGGAGCAAGTTTGAAAAAAGCAAAGTGAAGTCCAGAGTCAAAAAATTTTCATTCTGTATTAAAAGTATTTGATACTTTGTATAGCAAATGACAGTGAAATAGAAAAGGACAAATGAGTTAGAAGAAGAAATGGCTATCCTAATGAGTCATAAAAATCATCCAGGAGAAGCCAAATGTGTGATACTTGTTAAAATTATTCAAGGATATTTTATCCTTTTGGAGTTTATTGTCAGAGTAATAATAATGTTAATTTAGCAGAAAAGTTGATTTTTACAAGGCATGTGTGACATTGTGGTGGAGAAGATATAATTACAGGCAGTTCCCCGGATTACGAATGAGCTTGGTTCCGTAAGTTTGTTCTTAAGTTTAATTTGTATATAAGTTGGAGCAGGCACCTTTACCTACCTGTGATAGCCTCCATTTGTAAGTGTGAGTCGTATATCAGTTGGATGTTTTTAATTTGAGAACTCCTTGTAATGGTGAGACTAGAACTTCAGATTCTGGTTCTGAGTCTTACTATCTGTCCACCCTAGAGAAAGTACTTTGGCCTCTCTAAAAATTAGGTTACTTACCTATAAGTGGTTGACATGATTAAATAGTCATTTAAACTTCTGCAGTGCTTGGTATATGATAAACCCTCAATAAATGATAATTATTAATTTACTCTTTCTTTTTGTCAAATATTACATGAAAAATGTTTTCAGTCATATAAAACTAGTTTCTATAAAAGCTCTTTGCTTTTTTGAATATTTATAATTATCTGGAAAATAAGTTTTTGGCGTAGCTTGTTCATCATAATTGGAATCTCATACCCGGTACTGTTAGTTACCTTCAGAGCCTCTTCACATCTAGGCATTTTTTACTATTTGTTTTGCATGAGACTAGGAACTCCATAGTGCATATGAGGGAGGGAGGGTGGTTCTGGAAGAGTTGCTCTGTGTATAGGAAGAGCTATGCAGCCTCTCCAAGTGTCTTGGGTCAAGACATTGAGGGTGAGGTGGAAGTCGGTAGGATGTGACATACAAAAGGTTATGAGAAATACAATTCATTGCTTTTATTTCAGCCTCACTGTTCAAATGAATCCTGTGTGTTGTGAGTCAAAAGCGTATCTTAGTAGGAAGATTCTCCTCTCATAAATTTACTCCTAGGAGGGGTTGACAAAAAAGATTTAGATCACCATGGATCATAATACTCAACAAATTTGTCATCCTTCCTGGACTCCTCTCATTTTTGCATGTCTAGCCATCAGGCTCCTATTCCTTTTTTTAAAGCTAACACATCACCACTGAATTAAAATGCAGCAATTATTTATGACCTTTCAGTGCATTTATTTTTTCTTTAAAGGCTTGTCTATGCCTGATATTACAACTTTTGATAGCTAGGCAGTTAAATGAGAAAGACAATCTTCTGTATCATGATTTAGACTGAGGCAAGTTACATTCCTAATGATGTAAGCACTTTTGTCTGGTGCCAGTAGAATGGATACATATGGGGGCTGTTAATTTAGCTCTAATGTGGGCTGCATGGGAAAAGCTATAGGGGTTCTATTTAGTTGGTAGTAAACAACTTTGGAATCAATGTGTTTTTCTTTACTGAAGACTTGCTTAGTGCATCGGAAAAAAATTCTATTAGTTTGCCTCATTTAGTAGTCACCACGCAGCCTGATGTGCGAGCCAGTGGCACCCATTAAGGCTGGCATGACTGTTTGTAGCAAAATGAACCGAGCCATCTGAATTCAACCCCAGTGTCATCATTCAGCAGGCCAGACAGAGCCATGATTTAGGATTTTCCCAACATTTTATGACAATTTGTTTCATTTGCTGCAGGCCCATAACGGTGCAAATTGCCATAAAGTGGGATAATCAGGCAGTAGAAGTGTCATAAAACTGCAGGAGAAACAAATTTCCATCTTGGAACTTCGCATGCCGATGGACGTGGGGGAGAGTAAATGTGGTTTTTATTTATTTATTTATTTTTTGACGGTGTTATCTGGTTGCCAAGGCTTGTGCCAAGCAGAAATGATTCCATTTTGTCGATTTGTACTCATTTTGAAGCCAAAGAATGGAAGTGAAAGAGGCTCTGAAAATATGAGGAAACACCTGGCCAAAGTCTTTCCTCAAATGCCTGGGCTCTGGTGTCGGGAAGAGAGGTTCAAGGGAGAGGAGGCCAAGTGTGTGCTATTAGATGGATGGAGGACAAATTAGAGAGCTGGAGTGCTTTGGCCTTCTGAAACGTCATAGTACTTCTCCTGATATGTTTGTAGGGTCCCCTGCCTTGCCTTTAACAGTCCTGCCTCTCTATTGCCATGTGAGCCTGTCTCATGATGAGAACCAACAAGCTAGAAATGGCACTGTTAGACTAAAGCTCTTCAGGCCCTGCTGAGAACTGGGGCATGGCTAAGAGGAAAGGGTCCATTCTCATGTATCCATTGCTTGCCCTTGGAAGTGAAAATGGAATGCCTTTTTTTTTTTTGTGTGTGTGTGTGTGTGTGTGTGTCTGAGAAGCAGACTCTCTTTGTTATTTTTTGCCTGGCCATATTCCTATCACATGGGTAGGTATTATGAGTCATTCCTTGAAAAATCATACAGCCTGAAATTTCCAGGTCTTACCCTATAGCTAATAATGGGGTTGTTCAACCTTCACCCTTTAGTTTTGTGTTGTCCATTTTGTTTCCTGTTTTGTAATATTACATTAATGGCATTTGGTTTGAAAGCTACCTGAGGAAAATTCCACAGCTCTGCTCCTGCTAACTGAACTGTTTTTGACAGATATCTTAATAACATACTAGCTCATTGTCAGGATGCTAGGGGTGAGAACTAAAACCATTTCTTCCCTTTAAAAAAAAAAATGAAATATCTCCAGGAAGAGCTTCTTTAGAATGCTTTCAATTTTATTTTATAAGCTGAATTTATCATGAACTCCCCAATGAGGAAGCATGCTTCTCAATTTTCATGCTATGCTATTGTGTCCTGAAAGTTGGGCAATGTGGAAAATGGTGAAAAAAATGCTCTCCTTCTATCTCTCAGAATGGTGATATTTTATCTATAGCTTTCGTATATAGTTATTTTCATGTTTTTATGTTTCTAATCTAATTTAGTATATGTTCTGTGATGTTCTTTTACAATTTAATATATATAGGATATGACACATACAAGGTGTCCATAAAGTTCGTGTGCAATTTACTATGTTAAACTATTTAAATTGCATACGAATGTTATGGACACCTTATATACATATAGCTCATCTTTTTTTTTTTTGAGACAGAGTCTCACTATGTCACCCTTGGTAGAGTACTGTACAGCTCACCAGCAACCTCAAACTCTTGGGCTTAAACAATTCTCTTGCCTCAGCCTCCCAAGTAGCTGGGACTACAGGCATCCACCACAACGCCTGGCTATTTTTTTGTTGTTGTAATTTTCATTGTAGTTTAGCAGGCTGGGGCCGGGTTCAAACCTGTCTTCCCCCCCAGTGTATGTGGTCGGTGCCCTAACCACTGAGCTACAGGCACCAAGCCATATAGCTCATCTTGATTGTAAACATTTATTGAGGGCACACAACATACTCTGTGTTGTAGTATCCCTTTCTATGCCTTATTTCATTTAATTGCAAAACCAAACCAATGAAGTGATTTCTTCTCAAAACACTCCCCTCCTTGTTTTTTTCCCCTGGGGGTGGTGGTATTGGTTCTTTTTTTAAAAAATATTTTGTCAATGTAGAAAATGTGAGCAGGATTATGTAGAATATTGAGTGGATTGATTTCCTTTGTGGCAGAAGGCAAGCTCCATTGGATTCTGTTTTCTAAAAATGGTATCGTAAAGGATACACAGTCATGGTCTGAAATGGATGTGTATTTAAATACAATGCAGAAACTGGCAGTTAGAAATTGGTAAAGGTCTGAGCAAATAAAAATTAAATTTGGGATGCCTAGAGAATTAATTCCCTAGAAATCCATGTGGATTGGTGAAATGACCAAACTTGATCAGATATTTGCTGTCACTGTGATGTAGGATCTTTCTTGAATGATTTGGCTCATGGGCCCCACCAAAGTTAAAGTAAAAAGAATGAATAGCTTTAGTGACTCATCAATCTTCCTTCAAAACCACTTCTTCCATGGTATCTTTCTCCTCTCAAAGTTTGCACTATTCTCTGGGCCCCTAATAATTTTATTCCTCCAGGGTTTGTCTCGGTGCTCTTCTGCCCATAAACATTTATTTGATTCATGACTCTGTTAAATGTCAACTAATTAGATAAACTCAAGAAATTTAAATGAGAAAGAAAATTGTAGAACAACATCTTGATGTAATCATACAGATACATAATAAGGAGGTTGGTTTCGGGTATAGAAATAAAGAAAACGTCTTTCTCTCTGTTTCTGTCTCTTTCCTGTCCCGCCCCGCCCCCCCCCCCGCCCCCCCCCCCCCCCCCCCCCCCCCCCACCCACCCACCCACAGACCCCAGCCCCCCCCCGCCCGCCCCCCCGCACCCCCCAACCCCCCCCCCACCGCGCCACCCCACGAGACACCACGGACCACAGACCCCAAACCGCCCACCCC
>CAUYPK010027112.1:0-21849 GCA_963574355.1 Loris lydekkerianus
AAAGCATCTTCCCATTCTTCCAAAAATGTCCTGTGTTCATCTTCATATTTTCGTTTAGCTTTGCATTTTGCCATTTTGAGTGAGGGTAAAAATCCTGCAGTGATGGTGAGGGTGTGCTGCGTCCTCCACACTAAGAACTAACAGCAAGACGTGACACAACATGTGAAACACGGGTCCCCCCGCTCGCTGGCCCGTGCAGTTGTTTCCAAGGGATGGGAGATGGGATGACGCAGCCTGGGGGCGGGACTACGCGCTCAGAGATCTCTCCTCAGAGGTCCCTCCTCAGAAGCAGCATAACAAAATCCAAACTTGGCAATGAGCCACAGTATACAAAATAATGATAAGAGGCAAAGAGCCGCATTCATTTTGGCCGGGAGCCGCATGCGGCTCGAGAGCCGCGTGTTCGCCACCCCTGGTATAGAGCAAAGCCAAGGAGGAGAGGAGAGTTTCAGACAGATAACCCATCCCGGATATAGAGGTAGGTTGCTACTGGAGGTAAAGCATTTGTGTTCCAAGTGCCCAAACATAACTGTACTAGGACGAATATGACTTTCATTGAGGGGAAGGAAGGGAACAGATAGAGTTTTGGGATTTTTTTTTTTTTAGAGACAGTCTCACTTTATCACCCTCAGTAGAGTGCTATGAAGTCACAGCTCACAGCAACCTCCAACACGTGGGCCTAGGTGATTCTCTTGCCTTAGCCTCCTGAGTAGCTGGGACTACAGGCGCCCACCACAATGCCCACCTATTTTTTTGTTGTGGTTTGGCAGAGGCTGGCTTTGAACCCACCACCTTCGGTATATGGGGCCGGTGCCCAACTCACTGAGCCACAGACACCACCCAAGTTTTAGGATTTTAGGACTGGGTGTGGTGGGCTCACACCATTAATCCTAGCACTCTAGGAGGCCAAGGTGGATGCATTGCCTGAGCCCAGGAGTTGAGACCAGCCTGAGAAAAGGGTGAGACCCCCATCTCTGAAAAAAATGGCTCAGCACCCGTAGCACAGTGGTTACAGCGCCAGCCATGTACATCCAGGCTGGGGATCTGAATCCAGCTGGGCCAGCTGAACAACAATGACAACTGCAACCAAAAAATAGCCAGGCATTGTGGTGGGTGTCTGTAGTCCCAGCTACTTGGGAGGCTGAGGCGAGAGAATGGCTTGAGCCCAAGACTGTGAGGTTGCTGTGAACTATGACACCACAGCACTCTACCAAGGGCAACAAAGTGAGACTCTGTCTCAAAAAAAAAGAAGTTCACAAACCATGGAACCATTGATCAGCTTATAAATAAAAAAGCTAATCTATTAAAAAAAAAAAAAAAAAGAAAGAAAGAAAGAAAGAAAAGAAAAACGAAAAGCTTTAGGGACAGCTCTGGTTCTCTGGCTGCATATACTCCCTTGGTCCATTTGCAAGATCCTTATTATGTTCATCCTGTTATCCACACTCCTGGGACTCTTCTAAATTTTAAAAGGTTTGTTGTTGTTGTTGTTTTCTTTTCTGTTTCATGGTTTTCTATCATACAGAAAGTCATCTCAGTAAGTTAAAGTTTAATTTCTTTAAAAGTATTGCTCAAAATTTTCATCTACTAGGTGAAAACAATGTTCTGGAAATAAATTTGGCACTCATCCTCCTCCAGGTTCTATTCCTTCTCCTACTTCTCCCGTAGCACAGTGGTTACAGTGCCAGCACGTTCATCCAGGCTGGGGGTCTGAACCTGGCTGGGCCAGCTAAAAACCAATGACAACTACAACCAAATCTTTTCACTAATGCTTCCACAGTTCTCTATTCATTCTTGATCATGAGAAAGCTAGATTTTCAATAAATAACCATTTTCCCAAATGTGTGTGAAGCTACAAGAGTAAGAGAGAATTTTCAGGTTTTTGTACCTCAAAGGTCCTGTCCTTTTTTGCTGCCATTGGGGCAGAATGCTCTGTGTGAATATGACTTCTTGTGAACATGGCTCCCTGTGAGTATGACTCCCTGTGAACATGGCTCCCTGTGAGTGTGACTGCCTGTGAACATGGCTCCCTGTGAATGTGACTCCCTGTGAACATGGTTCCCTGTGAGTATGACTCCCTGTAAACATGGCTCCCTGTGGACATGGCTCCCTATGAATATGGCTGTCTGTGTGAGTCCCAATGTAGTTGTCCCCATGCATCCTGCACTGTGTACAGAAGGGCTTTTGTTACCTGTCTATTGACCCCCAAGTCCTACTTATACTGTAAAGAATAAAGACCATTTTTTTATTATTATTATTTAAAATGAGGTCTTCACTTTTAGGAATTACATTTTTGTGAATACTTATCAAATTTTGCTGCTTTGGGGCCCACTCACCAGTCTCCATATTTTCTCTTTTCCTTCTTTGTCTCCTCTGTCCACTCTGATTTAGTTAAACCCCCTATGTTAAAGTAATGTTAGGCCATGGGCAAGAACTGTGGTTGAAATCTGATTTCCACAAATGTACAGACAGAGCTAAAAGTTAGCCAGACATTGTTCCATCTCTTGCCTTGTCACAGTTGCTTACTGCTCAGGAGTCATGGACCCCGGACTGTCAGATTTGTGACTTCCCTCCTCACTTATTATCATTATAAACCTAAAACTAGTCGCTGAGATACTTTCCACACTCTGCCTTTGGTGGGGGCATGGAAGTGGGGGTCAATTGACACCAACCAGACAAGGATCAAACATGGTAACTGACTCCATGGCTCCTACAATCTTCTGCATAGAATCTATCTTAATGCAAGAAACAAAATTTCTGCTTCTCAAATTTTGAGTTCATCTCCATTTAATTAGAAGACCCAATTGATTATTCTTTTTTCCACAAAACTACTTTTAAAAACCCTGCCCCCAAATTCTTGGGGTGACAGGTTTGAGGAATTCTTTTCATCTCTTTGCTCTGTGCCCTGCAGTATTAAACTCTTTTCTGCAACACTTGCAGTCTCAGGGTACTGGCTTCCGTCTGTGTAGCAGACAAAGGATCTATTAGGTGGTAACATCACCTTCTATTGTCTACCTTGAGATTTATTTTGTAATTGATGGACTATATATTTTTATTAGTCCCAATAAAAATTTATTCTACTTTTAATTTTTATTTTCTTTTAACTTTAGGGTGGTTTTCAGGAGAAAAATAGGAAAGGAATTATTTTTATGGTCATGTTATCTCTGGGAATTCCTACTTTACACTATCATTGGTTTAATCTATTTATTCTTAGAATTATCTGTTTAAGTCTTTCACTATGAGTGTACATTTACTTATGTGTTCTAATGCCTTTTAAAATTATTTTGCTTATATATTTTGAAGTTACACTGTTCAGTACATAGAGATTTCTGACTATTCTGTCTTTTTGGATAATTTTTAACCCATTAATTTTTATTGTTATCTATATGCCTAATCATTAAGTATTGCTTTTCTCAAAACTTTCATAAATGTTTGACTAAATCTACTTTATGGAAGATTATTATTGTTACACCAGTATGGCTTTATCCATGTCTTCATTGTCAAACTTTTGGCTTTATTATATTTTAACTGGTAAGTTTAATCATTTTATTTTTATAAAAGAATTGATATGTTTGAGTTTAGGTTGACATATTTTTCTGTTTTGTCTTATATCATATTTTCTTTTTTCTATACTTCCCTTTTGCCATCTTTTTCACTCTAGCCCTACAGCGCTTATTAAACCAAGTCAGTAGACACTGAGGTTTATATCTCTTCTACTTCTTCCCAGGATACTACAATTTTAACTTTCTTGTTTACCATTGTATGTTCATGCCTTTCTTTTTATTTGGTAAGGAACTTACCCTATTTTATTTAAACTTACCAATGTATATCAACACATAATTTCATTGTTATATTTGTGTAGAATTTGAGGCATTTTTAGCGGATGAGACTTGAACCCAGGAGCTCCTCAATAGAAGAATAATGATGCATGAATACTGACAGACAGACGAGCCTACAGAGAAAGTGCATGGAGTAGGACAGAGAGGATGAAATTTTAGTTTATATTTTTAAATGCATTAAATATAAGTCAAGCATATTTTACAGATTTTCGTTGAATTTTGAAACTTATGAAATAGTACCAGAAATCTTAAACATTAATTCATGGTAAAAATGAAATGCTTCACAATCCTACAAACACTGTTACCACAAATATATTCAATCTTCTAGACTTTTAAGCTGTTTTTTATATTATAATTCTGAGCAGATTGCTTTCTGTGACCAATAGGGTCTAAAGTTCAACCCATCTTTTTAAAGGTAGTCAAACACAATGGAGTGAGTTACCTCATCCAAATGTTTCAGTGTCATTAATCATCATTTTCCTACTTAGGCCACTTCCGTATCAAGAAGACTGCGGTGGGAAATGTAGCCAAGGCCAGAGTCAGGCATGTAACGAGTGGTGAGAAAGCCTATGGCTCTTGGGGACTGGGCCCATAATGGGCTTAACTCACTTAACTCAATCTTAATCACTATCAAGTTTATTTGGGGAAAATATTTTATTAGATACATGCATGCTTATACTAGCACCATCAACTTTCTACCTCAATTCTGGTGTACTTACCATCTTCTTATAATCTAATCTTGTTTACTTTCACAGACACATATGGTTCCTGAAATTAAAAAATAATATTTTAAAAGAATCTTACTTTAACTCATCATCTAGGTGCTTAAAATGTAACATGTATATCAGTTTCCTTAATTATTTCCTAGTACCACCATACATTATTATAAAATGTAAAAATAAAAGCTTTGGAAAAGTATATTTGCTGACAACAGAAATGGATAAAAATAAAAGACTTCTGGTAATGCACTTTGAAACAGAATTAAAAGCCAATAGGGACAAATTTAGAATAAGTCCATCTAGCTAAATATGCATGAGGAATTTAAACCTATAATATATACTTTTTCTGTATAAATACATCACCTGGAGTTGGACCAAAGTAGAATCTCATTTTTTCTTACTATTCACTCATAAAATACGAGCACACCTGCAATACATCAGGCCACTTAATTACATGTAACTAAATGACTATTTTGCCTGAGGCCAGTTGGAGTTGGGGTGAAGAAAATGGTATGACTAGGACTACCGGGTCATGAAGAAATAAAAAGAGAAAGAAGTTCAGCAGGATAGGGGCTTTTGCACACTGTAGACATACAGTTCAGTGAGGCCATGTAGTATGGACCCATAACCTAAATTAAATGTTGTTTCAACAATGAATTGTTCGTCATGAGTTGAAGAAAAGAAAGAAGTCACTCTCAAATGCACACCCATTGAGACCAAGTGGGTTGAGCTAGAAAACTTAAACCAGAAAGAACTATTTTTACATATGCTGATCAGAGGTGACTTGTCAACAGTATGAACATTTTTAGTTTTGTAATGTACTCTACTATACACTCCCTCCACAATTAAAGAAGCAGCATTTACACATGCAAACCAACATTTATTTTCTTATTGCAATGCAATCACTATTAATGCAGGTAGAATTTTACTTAGAAGGTCTAAATAATAGGACAGCTCCCTCTGTAAGAAGATTGACTGCTAGAGTGGATTAAAAGCTTTTGGAAAAATCCTCTGCTCATTTATATCAGAGTAGGAGAATTTGCTTTTCCTACCAACAGAAATTGCTGTTTTATCCGGTTTGCTTTTCTAAAGGGCATCCTAAAATAGCGTTGACTTTAGGCTATTCAAGTGTTATGAAACATTTATTCAGCTTAATTTTATAGCTTACTTTCTGATATTCTCAAATATTATATTCCATTTGAAATTATAACAAAATTCTTTTACCAAAACCATATTATCAAATAATACTCTGGTAAACTTTGTATTTAAACAAACTATACATCTAACAATTTCTTTTTGTCTTTCAAAAATAGTTCTATTTGGAAACTGATTCCATAAGACTACAAGTCACAATATGGGACTTTCTCTTCAGAATTCATACATTGTCATCATTCAAAAGTCTTAAGCGTACCAAAGCCAAGTAATCTTCAGACTTGTATACCATGATCACATTCACATTTTCTTCTCCCTTCCTATTTTACAAAGAAATGAAAGTTTGGATGTAGGACCAGGGCACAGACTTTAATAAAATAATTTCACATGAAAAGAACTAATACATTAATTGAGAAGATACCAAATAACTCTAAAATAGATACGAGGAGATAAAGAAAGTTACATTTTCTGCCTTCCTTCTGTATGCAACAATGGAATAATCCAATATTGTGTCTTGTAATAATAACTACATTTATTTTTCTTCTATTTTTTAGTTGCAGGGGGATAGAGTTTGAATACTAAAGAGTACATAAGAGTATGCAAGTACACTTGACTGATGCTTGCTGCAATGGGGAAGAATCATAGAGCAATGGGGAGCCCAGGAAATTCAAGCTTGAAAATAAAGCTCAACTTTGTTTCTTCAGAATTTTACCCTTTTGGAGATTCCTCTTGTATTCCCTATTGTTAGTGCATAGTAGAATCTCAATAAATATCTATTAATTGGATAAATAATGTTTTCATTTCAGACACTATAAAAGAGCTTGGGTGTTTGTAGGTTACTAATGTAAGCAGACATTAACCACGATTTAAAAACTAGCTTTTGTTTCTTTACTGGAATACATGAGAGAGCACCAGCGTGTGCATGTAATTCTTGATAAGCGCATGGTGTTAGAAATCTGGCTCAATGAGAGAGAAGGCAGCAGAGACAGCAGTAAGCACATCATCACATCATCACATTGCTTCAGATTTGTATCTGTTCTTCAACTTGGACTGCAATTTAGTCTGCAGGAACACTGACTCTCTCATCATCCTACAGATATCAGGACTTAATGATATCATCCTCACAGAACCCTACAGGAAGGGAATGACTCACATTTGGTGAGTATCTTAATAAGAAGCATTTACTATGGATGGAAAGTTACTCTTGGCTGGCTGCCAGATGCTAATGGAGACTCTATGCCTGAACATGAGGTGACATGTGACAATCAGACCAAGATGCACAAACCCATAAAGCAAAAAAGTCTTAGCTTCATTTCCTCATCAAATCCTTCTCGTCTATACACTCCTGAAGGTAAGGAGATCCTAAAATCCAAGAAAGTTAAATGAACAATTTGTTCATATTTCTAAACACCTAGAAATGCCATGCCACTACCCTTTTCTCGAACCTCAGCAATAGTCTCTTGAAAGGGTGTGTTCACTGTGATGGGTTAAGATGCAGTGTGAACATTTTATTTTTCTATTTCATGCTATGGTGTATCCAACAGTATTCAGAGTCTCTGTGGAAGGTCATGATTTCTGCTGGGCTTGTAAAATCTGAAAAGAAAATTCATAGAGGAAAGCAGCACAGCTCTGAAGCAAAGCCAGGTCCTTTCAACAAGTTACATGGAGCAAGTGGCCTTGCTTCGCATGAATTTTCTCCCTTACGGATGCTGACCTGTCTACAATCACCAATGAATGCCCAAGATGTTAGAAGCAACAGCTAAAAATAGCACTTACCTGGGGTAAAGTAAGAAGGATAACAGTCATTGCCATGGGGCTATAATAGATTAGATGCATAATTAGCAACATGGCTGGATCTTAAGGAAATTCTTTCTGCAAGAAGTATGAAATATGTAACAAAATAAAGTTTACAGAAAATAACTATTCACCTATTGTTAAGAGTATACTCTAATAAAAATACATATTAAGCCCATGAGAATAGTTGATTTTATATAAGCAGAGGAGAGGGGCTACAAAACTGACTGGACTGAATGAATGATTTAGTGAAATACTAAAAATCAAACACCCACCTTGCACAGACTCCAGTGATTAAAAGGTGCTATGAACTGAGAAGGATGTTTGTCTAAATTTGTGCTCTGGTGCTGAAGGAAAATAATCAATAAGTTACAATTTGTTTTAATGAAGAAAAAGGGCCAGCATTAGAATGAAATAGTAAATAAGAAAGGAGGAGGTTGATTATGGCCTCAGGGAGATAGGGAGTATTTCACTCATGTAGGTCAGAGTAACAAATTTAAATTTTGTTTTCTAACTCTAATTGCATTGTGTTCTACTGGAGTTTTTTAATTGTGGGAAAAATATTTTCAGACTCAGCCTAGAGTGAAACACTCCGACTACTTTATGAAAACTCCTAAGTTTGGACGATGAAGTTTGTGAACTCATCTTAGAAAAAGTGCTCTATACTTCATTGCTGAATATCACTACAGTCACTTTCAAAGTACTCCCCTTGGGGAACGATGCACTGATACCAGTGCCTAGTCCACTCTTCAAAGCACTTTTTCTAGGGTGAGTTGGTGAACATAATTGTTCCGACTGCTTTATGCTTCAGGGGAATGAAAGTTAAAAAGAGACAACAGCTAGGAAAAGTTTGCTGCCCCTGGCGAGATAGCCGTGGTTAGCACTGGAGTTTTAGGACATAGTGAGAAGAGAGTAAAATTGATCTGCCACAGACCAGACTAAGATACGTCAATTATGGTCAATATATTTTCCCATTGAAGTCTAGAAACCCTGTAATGACAAACTCAGCACTTCAGTGTTTACCATAACTGGGTCCTGAACTCTTCTGAAACATTTCAGAAGAGGAGCTACTTCCTATCTTTTTGCTTTTTCACCTGCTGCTTTTTAGCTTGGGAAAACCCTCCTCTGCTCTAGGCCATAATCTCTAAGATTCAGCACTCTGAGCATTTCTAAGATTCTCACTTCCTCTGAGAATTCCTTTTAAAAGGTCATCACACCAGCAATGCTTTGATTTCTGATCCTAGTACTTCATTGTTTGTATGAGATTTTCTTTGTAGTAGCACTTTCTTATGAATGCCATTTTCATTGGTGTAATTTTTACTTGTATGATTTTCAAGCTAGCTTATATAATTAGCAAATAATATATGGCTGTACCTTTATGTAATCACAATATAACTGAGCACCTTAAATATGGAGATGTTTAGGAAATGCATAATTTTGATTATTCAAGGAATAAATAATGAGCAAAGAGTGTTGCCTCTTTCTCTCTCTCAATTTAAACCTAGAAATTTCTTTTGGAGCTTTCCTGTAAAGGAAAACTAAATGTGCAAATATGTTCAGATAGTCATGTGATACTTGATATAAAAATAAAATATATTAGCATGGTTGAATAAATAACATACTGATTTATTTACTCATTTATTTCATTTATTCATTAAGAATAATATTTATTGGGGCTGCGCCTGTGGCAGGAGTTGGGTGCCAACCCCATATAACGGAGGTGACAGGTTCAAACCTGGCCCGGCCAAAAATTGAAAAAAAAGAAAATATTTATTTATCAGTAACTGTACACCTGATTCTGGTAAGCATCATAGGAGATACAAAGAAAATTTCTATCCTAATGTAATAGCATTTTTCTGGGTTGAATAGACACACAGCTATTTCCACAACCACAAACAAATCCTATTCACATACACATGAAAAAATGCATGAGGGAAAAGATAAAATACATCTATGTTAAAGGAAAGAAATCTGATCATTTCTTCCTGTATTCAACATTTTAGAAAGCTGTGGTTTAATATGTTTCCTTCTCTATGCTTTTATTTTAGGGCAGACACTCTTTTTGGTATACAACCCCCCTTTTTTTTTAATTATTATTAAATCATAGCTGTGTACATTAATGCAATCATGGGGCACCATACACTGGTTTTATAGACCATTTGACATAGTTTCATCACACTGGTTAACATGGCCACAACCCCAAACTTAAAGGATATTGCAAATTGTTACTCTTTTTCAAATACCAATTTCATTATATCTACAGTTCCACTTCATCATTATGATTACAGTACAGTATTATATAAAAACATAACACAAAGAAGTGAAATGATAAATGATGTATTAAATTCTGAGACTACTTCAGTGGAATCTCTTACATGTTAACCTCTCTGATATTCAAACCTCAGATGCTCTGTTCAGTGTTTTCCATCTTTTTTTCTATTTGTATTTCATTTTGAAGAATGTTTAACTTTTCTTCCAGTTTACTGGTTCCTTCCTCCTCTGTGTTCAGTCTGCTTTTTGGCACACCAAATGCTTCATTTCTATTACCATATATTTTCTCGAATTTCTGGGGCTTTTTAAAATAATGATAAGTTCTGCTAAGATACCTATTTATTCATGCATGCTCTCTAAATCTTCCATTGCCTTCCTAACAATTCAGTAATTATTTTTTAAACCCTTTAAAATAATTCTATATTCTCAGTTGTCTCAATGTGGGTTTCTATTGACGGTTCCCACCTTTCCCCACGGGTATGCTATCTTCCCTCCGTTTCTTATGCATTATTTCTAGGGCATATCATACATGGTGTGTTGAAGAACCATACACATAGAAGTAATGACATTATGCCCAGAAGGTTGCACAGCGAGTCACTTTAGCTGGGTGAATGTAATCTGCAGTTTATAAAGTGTTTAGAATGTGTTATCATTTTGAGTAGATTGTACTCATCATCTGCTTCCAACATTTGAAGGATAAGATCATTTTTCCTTCAGGAGAGTTTGGGATCTGACCACTGGTGAGGTTTTGTAGATTCCTTTGACTTACAACCCAACTACCAGCTCTTTAAGCTAAGGGATACATATTTCTATTTTATAGTTTGATGGCCAAATTTTGATGTCCCTGTAAGTTCTCTTTTGCTACTTTAGGGAAAGTTCAAAGAGTCCTATAGGGATTTATTATTTGAACAATTTATCCCTTCCCTAGTGATTGTAGGGTCACGTCAGTGTACATGGTTAGTCCTGTGTTAGAGACTTCTCTTGGCTTCTCAGAAATATGCTGCCTTGCCCTTGGAGAAAATTCTATGCAGAGCCGGAGGGTCTAGCTTTGCACTTCTGCCTACTCCTGGCCTTTGATTTGCTTCCATGTGCACTTGGCATAAGCTTATGGGAAAGTGTTGGTGGGTGAAGATCCCTCTGGAGCTGAGGCTATGCAGGACGCTGATTTGCCATTTCAGCATATATGTTACTATTAAAAGTTCATTAACTATTTTTACTTATTTTCCTTTGTGGTCTCTTCCTTTTTACAAAGGGATTACAAAGAGATCTTTGAATCCTTAGCATTCTGATAGATTTAAAATACTCTGATTTTGCTCCTTACCCTCTTTGTTGTACACCTTAACTGGAAGGGGAATATATATAATAAAATGTTTAAAGTTTATTTATTCACTACCTGCTTCTATTTTAAACAAATGGAATTACACTATGGACACTTAAAAAATATCCCAAGAGGAATTTGGCTTAATTAAGTGACATCAAGGTATAGAGTTAGCTTAATGGGCCATAAGAATAAAAATTAGTAATTCTGTAAGCAGATCTAAACCACATGAGTTTTTATATTTTAATATTTTTGCCCATATATATAACTTACAAAACTGAGCATGCATTTTATTTATCTCTTCATAGTCCATTTAAAAGTGACCATTAGATTGTCTTATTTGTGAAACATTTGAAAATAAGGTCAGGTAAGGTTATAAAAAAATGTTATTTACATTAGATCACTGGATTTGAAACCTCTATCACCATGCCAGTTATTATAGCATCATAAATTAAATATTTAAAGTTCAAACTACTGATGTCTATATATATAAATAACCAATTTCTATTTTTGGATTGGTACCTATATTCCCATAGTTAAGATTAACATAAATTTTATTTATATTAATTTATGTGCCAAGAATCACATCCATTGTTTTATTCTGTACTAATCCATATTTTATAAATTAGAACATACACTATAATTTAAACAAAATGGTGTTAATTATTTTAAGTCCTCAGGGTCCAACAGCTTTTAATAGAATACCTTAAGTTTTCTATGGAATACTGGCCTTAGGTTTATAAAAATATATATAGTAATCTATATTTTCCCTCTCCAGAATAGACATAAAGAGAAGACCCCTCACCTAAGGCCTAGTTTAAATGAAGCTTAAATCACACAGTTGACTTCAATATTCCCCAGAACATTTTATCTATTTATATACATAATCAGATACATTCAGTGAAAGTGTCAGGTGACTCTTTAAAGTGATTTTTAGCCTAGTTTTTAAATGTAGTAGAGAGTATATCAAGGACATGAATCTACTTTTGTGTCACTATGTCATTTAAGTAAAATAAATCTGCTTAGGTAGAACTAATTTTTACCCCCGTGATATATCACAAGACTCTAGTCTATGTTCAAACATCTGATTAGAGGCAAATCCCCTTAAAAAATACAGCAGCCAAGATTTTTTTTTTAAAAAAAGAGGAGAAAACTGTCCTAGTAATCAACATCTTCAATAGCACTTAGAATCAGAGCTTCAGTTTATAATTCACGGTTTCAAACTTTTCTTTTTTTTTTTTTTTGTAAGTGAGAAACGCCAAAGTTGGAATGAGCTCTCTAAGCATTGATCTCAAAACCTAAAATCTAAAAAGGGAAAGTGAAGAATTATGTAGAAAACACTTACTTGTCCCATTATTCATGTAAAAATGACATGAGAGATAATATTTATAAAAATTTTAAAAGGTCATATTGGAAATGTGGAAAATAACCGAGAAAAGCATTCAGATTAAAAATGAAAAGGTCCTTATCTGCATTTCCAAGACAATATCATTATTTATAATTTGTTTTATTTTTCTTTCAGTTGTTTTCTGTGTAAATGTTAAATAAATGTGATCGTCCCTAACACTCAGTGAGGCAGAGGTGGGTGGATTACCTGAGCTCACGAGTTCAAGACCAGCCTGAGCAAGAGTGAGACCCTGTCTCTAAAGAAACAGGATCTCTTTGAAGCTGAGCCTTGGGCTGGGCACCTGTAGTCCCAGCTATCTGAAAGGCTGAGGAAGGAGAACCATTGAGCCCAAGAGCCTGAGGTTGCTGTGAGCTATGATGCCGTGGCACCCTACCCAGGACAACAAAGAGAGATTCTATCTCAAAAAAAAAATAAATAAATAAATTAAAAAAATAAAAAAATAAATGTGATACTCTCTTTGTACCTCTCTTTCTAAGCTATATATATGTATGTATATTATTTGTGTATAATTTCTCTTGAGTTAATGTTTTCCTATGAGCACATTTCTATGTCATTATTTCTTCCCACAAGGGCTTTTGTGGCTACATAATATTTATTACTCATCACACATTGTCCTAGTTCCAATTTACTTATTTTAAAACAAATGATAAAATATAAAAGTATAGTTCATTTATGAAAATTACTGTTCTACAAAAGACATGGTTCTATCTCTCTCTTCCCTGGGAAATGCTACTGTAACTAAAATTGCCAAGTCAAACCCAAAGACATGGATTTTTTTACACAATCTCATGCACCATGAGTGTACCAAACGCTTTATACTCTTACCATTGTTGTCATCAACTTTAAGTACTTCACTAGTTTGTTAAAAAAATGTTACAGAGTTTTCTTTTATAATTAAGGCATCTAAGAAATAAAATCATTCTTAAGAAATGAAATCATTCTTAAAAAATGAAATGTTACAGGGTTTTCTTTTATAATTAAGGTATTTAAGAAATTAAATCATTCTTAATGTTTGTATCCCCATGACGGGTAAGACTGAAACTGCAAGAGCAGGCAACCTAAGACAGGGGCTATGTTTATCCACCACACAAAAAACAAAAGAGGGAATTTTTGGGCCCTGCCATGTGCCTGAGGCCTAGTGCAACTTCCTGAGCCTGACTAGATGTAGATCCATCGAGCTACTTCCACGTAGCAATGACTCAGCAAGGCCCAGCCAGAAACTGCCTCTACCCAGATACAGCCAACGTGGTACCATGCCATTGGTCCAACCCTGTCACGCATCTCATCCCCTGCCTTCTTTCCCCGCCCCTTCCCCACGCTCTATATAAGCAGCTGCTTGACGCAATAAAGTTGAGTTCCTGCTTAAAAAAAATAAAAATAAAAAATAAAAATAAAAAAAGTTTTAAAGATTCAGTTCCATGAAAATAAATATAAAAAATTAAAATAACTCTAATCAAAATCAAAGTTCTAATGGGATTTCTTTTAAAATTTATTATAAAGCTAACCTAGAAAAGAGATGAATGAAAATAGCTTCTAAAATTATAAAAACATAAATAACAGGTGAAGACTTGCAATGCCATATTAAAAAATAGTATAAAAGTATATTACTCACATTGATAATTAGGCAAATAAAATACAAATAACAGTCCAGAAATGGCCTTACTTATATATAAGGGTTTAGTAGATTTATGTTACAAAAGGAAATATTTGAAATCAGAAAGTGAAGGATGGCTTGTTCAATAAAGGTGACAAATGACTTCCATTTTGTCGAAAACTAAAAACAGAGCTCTTTCTAACATCATACTCTAAGTCTGAGATTAAATAAAGGGATAAATATGGAAGTAATAAATGTGTGAGAAGAAAATACAGGACTATGTATATATTGGGGTGAGAGACAATTATCTAAGTATAGCCCCAACCATAGAAGGCATTAAGGAAAAAGACTAATAAATTAGCCTATTCTGATTAAGAAAATACAGTTTACCAAAACTGACCACTTGAGATAGAAAGCTGAACAGGCCAATTGATGTGAGATGCGACCCTTAGCATGAAAATTTAATATCACGCATATACTTGGGGCAAAAATTAACTTTCCAATAAGTGGTGCACAGATAACTGGTTAGCCATTTAGAAAAATGCCAAAATTAAACGCAAACTCCAAACCACACACTAAAACAAATTCAAAATGGATCAGTGGTAAATATAAAACCATATAAATATTGTTTTCATTGTTGCTTAGCAGGCTTGGGCTGGGTTTAAACCCAACAACCCTGGTGCATGTGGCCTGCACCCTAACCACTGAGCCACAGGCCCCAAGCCTGCTTTGGTTGATTTATATTTCTGCTTTTCACTGAATAAACCTATGTCACTAACTTGCCTCAGAAGTAATAATGAACTTCTGTTCTAAAAACTAGAGCAAATGCTCATGCCTGTAATCTTAGCACTATGGAAGGCCAAGGTGGGTAGATTGCTTGAGCTCAAGAGTTCAAGACCAGCCTGAGCAAGAGTAAGAACGCCATCTCTACTAAAAATAGAAAAATCAGCGGGACATTGTGCTGGGCACCTATAGCCCTAGCTACTTGGGAGACTGAGGCTGGAGAATCTCCTGAGCCCATCAGTTTGAGGTTGCTATGAGCTGTGATACCAGGGCATTCAACCCCAGGGCAACAGAGTGAGATTTTGTCTCAAAAAAATTAATTAATTAATTAATTAATTAAAATAAAAAGTAGAGCATATAATAATATAACATAATATATGACATTGAGATCATTCTGTAGAATATGCTAACTTTTGTATAAGAAAGGAAAAAATGAGAAAGTATGTATGTATCTGCTCATTTGCGTTAAAAAAAAATGGAAGAATAAGCCAGAAAAGAATGAAATTAGTCACTTACAAGCTGTGATTACAATGAAAAACATTTTTTAAATCATGTTAATATTTTATTTTTATACTTTCTTAAGAAACAGGATCTTGCGGTGTTGCCCAGGCTGGGTGCAATGGGTATTCACAGGTAGGATCATTGTGCACTGCAGCCTCAAGTTCCTGGACTGGAACAGTCCTCCCCAACTGCAGTCACTAGGCCTGGTTGGAGTTGGTATTTTAAATGGTGGGAAAGAAACTGGAAACAAATTAACAAGGAGAGCACAAACTAAAATGGAATAAAATAGAAACAAGGAAACCTAACTACATTTTAAGTGAATATGGAAGGAGGGAAAGAGAACTAACCTAAGTAACTTTGGACACGGTATTTTGACTCTGTATCACAAACTAAGATAAAAATAAATAAAAATATTAAATTCTAACTTGCTTTTCACAACATTAGGGTTAGCAATTCTGAAACTGCTTTCTATGCATCTTAGGACTGAGTAAATGAATAAATACATTGCGGATACCTGGAGCCAGGTTTCTTACAGAAAAAGGAACAGTGGCCTACTACAGCTGGCCCACATTTAGTGAGCGCACACATCTTGTGGTAATTCCCCATTCAGTAATGTCATGCTGGTAGCTTGAAACTAGCCATGGAAGGGAATTTTTACACCACAGATATTGGCAAACACTACAAATTGAACTTTTTATCCACTGGAGAGGCAGTTGTTAAACATTGACCAGCACAATAATGGAAGGGAGCCTAGAATAATCCCTATGATGTTGGAATGGAATTGGCGGTATCATTATTCATGAATATTTTTCCTAATTCTGTCTGTGAATGGTGACATCCATGAGCATACCTAGAGCACAAGTCTCAACTTCTAAATACCTATAGGAACCAGAACCCTTTGGAGAAATGTCAGATTCCAGGACTGGGGCAGGAAAATTATCAATTAAGCCTGTAATATCTGTGTCAGTAAACAGAAAATGCTCAAAGAATAATGGATATATGTCAAAAGGAGACAGAATCCAGTTTAAAGGAGCTCCCTACTATCCAAATCTAGGACAATTAGAGCATCAAATGATGATGGTAACATTATAAACCATTGAATAAAATAAAAATCCATACTAACAGGGGTAAGGGAAGAGAAGGGAAAGGTCTTCCCTACCGTAGAATGCCAACTTCAGGATGTAGATGAAATTATAAAATCAACATACAACCTGTGAATGTTTCCATACATGGCAAATTTATACACAAATGTTCATAGTAGCTTTATTTATAATAGCCAAAAACTGGAAACAATCCAACTGTTCATCAACAGGTCAATGGATAAATGGTAGTATTTCATAAAATAGGATAGTACTCAATAATAAAAGGGAATAAGCTATTAATATGCACAAGAATATGGATAAATCTCAAAATAAGTACAGGTGAAAGAAGCCAAGTTAAAAAAAAAAAGTTACAATTATACAATTACACAAAATTCTGGAAAATGCAACTAAATCTATTTTGACAGCTGATCAGTGGTTTCCTGGGAAGGGGATACTGGGGTGAGAGAAATTCACAGGGTCCTGAGGAAGCTTTGGGAGTGATGGGTATGTTCACTATCTTGACTGTGGTAGTTTCATGAAAGTATACACATGTCAAAATATATCAAACTATATACTTGAAACATAGGCAGTTAATTATATGTCAAGCATTTTCCAATAAAGCTATAAAAAGAAAAATTGACCACCATCTGGCAACCATCTTGGTAATAACTAATTCAGGAAACTGGATATGTACATGGCTTCAAAACACCTACCTTGAAGTTACTTATTAACTACAAGGGGGAAATCAGTAGTTTTACAATGAAGAAACCAAAAAGACACAACTATGGTGGGCTGAAGAATGACCCCCAAAGATGTCTACATCCTGATCTCCAGAACCTGTGAATGTGTTTCCATACATGGCAAAAAAATAAATAAATAAATAAATAACCTCATCACATTAGGAAAGGTTGAAACTCTCCACCATTATCAAGGAAGCATAGGGAAATAGCCACTGTCATATTCTACTGTCAAGAATGCCCACTGGCACATTTTTAGAAAGCAAATTAGCAATGTCCATTAAAACTTTAAATACATTTACCCTTTGACTACTAGAAGGTCATCCTACAGAAATAACTACACAGCCGTAAAAAGATAAGTACACAAGTATGTTCACTGAAGCATCATAATAACAAAGAACTGCAAACAACCCAAATATCCAACAATGAAGACTGTCTAAACCAGCGGTTCTCAACCTGTGGGTCGTGATCCCTTTGCAACAATAAAAATACATTGAGGCATTAGGAAAGTTGAAAACCACTGGTCTAAATAAATTATGCATAATCATACAGTGGAAAACTGAACAGATATTAGAATAAAACAGAATTATATCTACTAACATAAAAAGGTACAAAATATTGTTAGAAGAAAAAGGAAAGTTGCACATATAAGCCCATATTCATTTAAAAAAAATGTATAGGTAATTTATATGTAACTACAAAGACAAAAAAAGTCTAGTAAGGGATACACCACATATGTACTTAAAATTTCCGAACTGTTTGGATTCCTATAACAAAATTGGACATAAAATTGGAAACAACTTCATACTTTATAAATACAGATTAATTTGTATGGTTATATCCTAGCTTTGGAAATTTAACATAGAAGGCACAAGATTTAGTAGACGTCAGGGCGGCGCCTGTGGCTCAGTGGATAGGGCGGCCGGCCCCGGCCAAACTGCAACAAAAAAATAGCCGGGCATTGTGGCGGGTGCCTGTAGTCCCAGCTACTGAGGCAAGAGAATTGCCTAAGCCCAGGAGTTGGAGGTTGCTATAAGCTCTGTCATGCCACGGCACTCTACCGAAGGCGATAAAATGAGACTATGTCTCTACAAAAAAAAAAAAAAAAAAGATTTAGTAGTTATCAATATTCAGAAAGTTGGCTAATGTTCAACATCACTCATCTAACCTTCAACATGATCCAAATCACAGAAAAATCCAAAATCCACAGGGACATCAGAAGTGTAATTTATAAATCCATTGAAAGAGAAAAATCTGAGAACTGAAGGTGTGTTTTAATTCATAAGGAACATTAAACCATCCCTTAGTGTACAACTAATGTTAATGCTAAGACATTTACAGTAATAAAACCAAGTTGGAGGTCTGTAGGCTCCACTGAGAGGTTCACGACCATGCATATCAGAAGGAAAAATCAGCAATGTGTCAGTGATGTGTGAAATGCACACCCACACGTTCCCTGCAGAATCCCCCAGACGTGCCTTACACATTGCCCGGGACCCAGAAGGCAATCAAGTGCAGGGAAGCCACTATAGCCAAAGCTGGAACTAGGGCCCCAAATAAGGGACCAGGGGAACAGTGTGAGATACCAAACCTCAGCAGACCAGACAGAAAAGCCAAGAAAGCAAACCAGGTCAAGCAATAATGTGCTGCCATTACTATCAAAGCAAATATAGAAGTGGTAGCCAGGAATTCAAAGTAGGTCAAACCCAAGGGAATGTCCAAAGCTGCTCCATTAGCTGACTTGAATTCCTTCTCACTCCAAGTGCAAGGTTTGACCTTGTGAGGCTGAGACAGGAGGATCGGGTGAGCCCAGGATTTTGAGGTTGCTCTGAGCTAGGCTAACACCACAGCACTCCAGCCTGGGCAACTGAGGAAGACTCTATCTCAAAAAAAAGAAAAGAAAAGAAAAGAAAGAAAAGATAATTTGAATTTGGGGGCCTGTCAGATAAAATTCAGGATCTGTGGGGATGAGAATTTAAAGCAAGAGGAAATCAAAAAGAATTGGAAAGCATTAAGAGAAGGTGGTTTGGGGTAAGAGATTACTAGAACAAGCTCCCTCTGAGAGTTAGGACCCTAGGCAGATAGCTCTTTAAATGACGCTTTCTTTTGTCTTCTTCCTTTGAATGTTGGCATTGCAGGATGAGATGCCCGAGCCTGGCCACCTTAAATGTAAATATCTTTATTAGTGCTTGTTTTAAACCATAATTTAAATATCTTTAAAAATATCTATATAATATGCTATTGCAAATGACTTTTCTGGCTGTGTCTTTTTGTTGTTGATTTTTTTGTTTGTTTTTTTAAGACAGAGAGTCATTTGGTCACACTTGGTAGAGTGCCTTGGTGTTACAGCTCACAGCAACCTTAAACTCCTTGCCTCAGCCTCCCAAGCACCTAGGACTACAGGTGCCCACCACAACACCTGGCTATTTTTAGAAACAAGGTCTCTCTCTGGCTCAGGCTTTTCTCAAACCTGTGAACTCAGGCAATCTACCTGCCTCTGCCTCCCAAGTGCTGGGATTATAGGCGTGAGCCACCATGCCCAGCCTCTGGTTTGTGTTTTAAAATCATAATTTAAGTTTTTTCTTTTTTGAGACAGAATCTCACTTTGTTGCCCTGGGTAGAGTGCTGTGGCCATATAGCTAACAGCAACCTCAAACTCTTGGGCTCAAGTGATCCTCTTGACTCAGCCTTCCAAGTACCTAGGACTACAGGTGCCCACCACAACGCCCCAACTAGATGGGGTCACACTCTTGCTCCAGCTGGTCTTGAAATCCTGAGCTCAGTCAATTCACCTACTTCAGCCTCTTAAGAGTGCTAGGATTACAGGCGTGAGCCACCCCATCTGGCCTCATAATTTAAATGTCTTTATAATATTATTACAAATACCTTTCCTGGTACTTGTTTTAAATCATAATCTTTAAGAATTAGAAACTAGGACTCCAGGCATCTCTGGCTGGTGGAATCTGCCTATAATCATCCCTTTGAGGATACAGGGAGTCAGCAAGGGACTTCTGGACCCCAAAAGGAGGACAAAAACGGTGGAGAACTGGCAAGTGGTTGCATGTGTTCAATTGACCTAATTACCCCAGCAACCGTGAGTAAAAGCAGCACTGAGACTGCAAACCGGAAGGGCCTTACCTGTGAACTGTTTTGGTGTTCTTGGACTTGGCACTCAGTTGAACTGCCTTGGGGACAGCTTGAGCAGGAGTGTGAACTTTGGGCATTGTCTGGGGCCCCAGACTGAGCAGGAAGTCATTGGGAAAAAAACTGCACCGGCAAGCTCCACCCTCAGGATCCCAGAGCAAGGATCTGGCGGGACAAAGTAACCTAGTAACTGAGCAGCCTAAAGGCGGGGAGTGAGCTGCCTTACATCCTTAATCCTTAGGGGCAGAGTAAGACGATTTTGGCACACTGGAGCCTTGGGCTGTTGCCCTGGATAGAGTGCTGTGACGTCACAGCTCATAGCAACCTCAAACTCCTGGGCTTGGTGCCTCAACCTCCATAAGAGATGCCCAGGGACCCCTGACCGGTGACCCGCACCCACCAGGCCTCTGTATTCTCTGACTAGGAACTGTGAGAGCCATGCAACCCTGCGTCCTCCCTCCTGTGTCCTCCCAGCCTCCACACTAGCCCATTCATCTGGCCAGGGTCTCTGGTAGCTGCATGCCCTCTGGAGCCCTCCCTGCCTCTGCACAGAGCCCTTCTCCTGGCCAGAGACTGCTGGAGCCTTGGGCTCTCTGTGCCAAAGTCACTGGGAACCAGGCACTCCCAAAACCGAGCGCACCACCCCCAGCCCTGGTGCTGGATCCAGGTGTGTCACACACCGGAGCTACTTCCACAACCAGAACGCCCTAGCTAGATCAGCCCCAGAGAAACTACACAGGGTCACTCCCTACAAAGACCCAGCAACAATGGAGTGAACCCGTTGGGCTCTAATCTTAGAGAGACACTTCCCCAACTCTGAGGACGGCCAGAGGCAACGGTGAAAAACAATCAGGAGGCAAAAACAGAAAAACTCTGGCAATATGAATAATCAGAGTAGATCAACTACCCCAAGGATCAATGGGGCAGAAACAGCACAAGACCCCATGCACAAAGAAATACCTGAGATGTCATAAATTGAATTCAGGATCTGGATAGCAAATAAGATCAAATTAGAATTCCAAAAGTTATCTCAAGAATTCAACACATTCAAAGACCAAATGACCAAAGATTTTGACACATTGAGACAAGAAGTTGCATCCCTCAAAGATCTTAGAAACACAGTAGAATCCCTCAGTAACAGAATGGAGCAAGCAGAAGAAAAAATTTCTGACATTGAAGACAAAGCTTTCAAATGATCCCAAACCCTCAAAGAAGAAGAGAAATGGAGGGCAAAAACAGACCATTCTCTCAGAGAGCTCTGGGATAATTTGAAGAAAACCAATATTCATCTTATAGGATCCCCGAAAGTGACAAAGTGGCTTCACAAGACACAGAGTCTCTTCTCCATGAGATTATGAAGGAAAATTTTTCAGACATACCAAGAGATTCCGAAATTCAGATAGCAGACAGTTTCAGAACGCCAGCAGAACTCAACCCGAATAAGACATCCCCCAGACACATCATAATCAATTTCACTAAAGTTAATATGAAGGAGAAAATTCTGAAAGCT